>BLSH010068568.1:1350560-1362916 GCA_018402905.1 Glandirana rugosa
GCCGACGGTACACGTATAGTGCGCGCTCACAGTATATCTGTATCGCAGCCGCCGTCGTATGACGGCGTTTTGCGTTACAGAGCCACTTTGCCGCCGTCAATCTCCGATCGGCGGTCGGCAAGTGGTTAATGACTTTAAGTTATGATATTGTGAACTTCATGCTTGATTTGTTTTATTGTTGTTATGGCAAATCCAGATTTTGATTAATTGTAGTTGTAAATTCAAGTGCATAGAGGGTTGATTTAGATTATTATTTATTTATTATTATTATTTATTATCATATGTACAGTATATGTAGCACAGACCCCAGACCGGGCTGGCTGTTTTGTCCCAGGTCCCATACCCTGATATGCACATGGCAGCCGGGCACACAGTAAGTAACAGTCATTCGAGTCACAAAAAAGGCAGTGCATGTCTTTTTGTAGTTTATTTTCAGGGTTAACTTGGATGAGGTGAGGGTGAGCCTTGGGATACTCCAAAATCAACTAGCAAAAATGCAACTGAGGGCACTAAAGCTTATCTGCTCCTTCATGGTGCAACCACCTTTTGAATGTGAAGGTTAAATGAACTTCAGTGCAGGAACCCCCTCAAGGAACATAGTCCTGATTCAAACTGTAATGAGCTCTCTCAAAGGTGGCAAAAAAGTCTCTAAGATCCTTGATGCTATTACTCACTGTGCTCTGGGTATTGTAATGCCTCCTGTAGTACCAACCAGTCTCTGTACTTGGTGCCTGTGGTCTGGACCTCATGTAGAGCTTTCTGCACTGCTTCAAGGTACTCTGGATGGAGGTCCCCAAGCTCTAACTGGAGCTGGGACCCCAAAAGGATTGCTTTAGTGTGGTAGCTGGTCACTCAGGGGTGCCTTGGCCCTCAGGCTGGGTCTTACTCCCCCAGAAACAAGAGGAAGCTGTTCTAGGCCCCAGCTTATTTATACCCCTCTCAGCCCCCTGCTGGTCACTCACACTCTTGACTAGGGATGAGCTCAAAGTGCATGAATGTGCAGGACAGGGTCAGACTCTCCTGCCCACTAAACCCGAGAATTCACTGGGATGCAAGGGAAAGTAGTTGAGCCTGTACCAGCAGAACCCAGAACAGAAAAAAAAAAAATCATTACTGCTCCCCACTGTAGGAAAGCCAAATATGAAATTTACCTAAAACGCTAGCAGTCTAACTTGGAGGGCACTACATATAAAAGGGGTCTTCAAAAAGTTTTTGCACTTTTATATTTTCAGTGGAATTGATGAGGAGTAGTAATTGGTCGTGTCTGAGCATGTCATGTGACTAGTCTGTCTGGCAAGCTGGCTGACCTTGCAGTTTAGTATAAGAGTTGTCACATTGTAGTGAAGATGGCTGCGAAACTTTTTGAACCACCCTGGTACTCAATTTTTATTTTTATATTCATATTCATATTCTAGTCTTCACTGAGTTTGTTTTGTTGATTGTTTGGAGGAGTTATCAGAACTTTTTTTTTCCCTTTCTTTTTTTTTATTAGTTGTATAAAGTAAAAGGCTGAGCTCCAGAGAGACAAATAAAACATTTTAAATGCATGTATGGGTTTGTTTAATAAGCCAAAGAATTTGTATTTCTTTTCAACCAGTTCTAAGATTTTTATAGTCCTTCAAGACAGCACAGCCAAGTTTGTGATATGACTTTTCTTTTCTGCAGTTAAGTTAAACACCCTGATCACCTCCCAGCCCACAGCCTGTGATTAGACATTAAAGAAGCAGCAGAATATTGGTGAGTCATCCCTCTGCTCTCTTCTCCTACCAGCATGTTCCTTCTCAGCACATATGCATGTAGCACAGCTGATTAAGTTTAGTAATCAACAAAGAAAGTGTAAAGCCGATGGTGCTATATAACCTTAAACAAAAAATCCATATGCATAATAATCAAAAAATAAAATGCTGAACCATCCCACTAGAGGTGACTGGGGGCCTTTCCTGGGTAAACATTTAAAATCTCGTAGCCGAGGAAGATCCCTGGGCATAGTCTGAAATATTGGAATGCTTGTACTTAACTGCATTTTAATGTTGTAACTGCTCATATACCTAGGACTTTGCATACCTAAACTTTCTGTAATGGTTTAAAAATTTCAATAAAATCTTTTTGACAAAAAATACAATGCTGGAAATATAAAAACGTGTAACGTCAATCAATAATAGTCCATAATGACAGTCCCAACACCAAAATAATCTGTAACGAGTACTTCAGATGCAGTGTATCTTCAATAAAAACGCTTCACCATGAGTGCTTAAGAGGTGGTTGGCAGCTCACCAGAGGTGTTTGACCACTTTTTACGGTAGGTCAAAATGCGCTTGTGTATATACACCATAGAGGTCCTGGGCTCAAGTGTCTCCACTAGTCCTGTCCTCCGATGGGGCTAAGGATGCAAGGGACAAACTCCACCAGACATAAGAAGGAACTTATAGTGTAGTAAGTTTAATAAAAGCCTTTAAAAAATTGTACATAAATTTCCACTCACATGTGATAGTACAATTCCCAGTACTGAGGTGTCTACAGCGTGGGTGGCCGTATGTACCACAATGTTGCTGGCGTGCGCACCACACCTTGTTGTGGATCGGGTGTTCAGATCAGCGTCACATATGGGACCCGGATGTAGCAGATCCCCGCTTTGACATATGGTTTGCTGTATTAGCGTCCAAAGATAAGCACTGATAAGCAATGTGTGCCATCAATTGATATTATTATATGGAGTTTTAATGCAAATATTGGCATCTTTCCTTTCATAAATTACAAATGGATGGAATAAATTGAAATGTACAAAGAAACATATGTGGGAAAAATGTGAATAAGCATTACACAGAGTTCTTGAATATGCATCAATTTCTGAACAAAGTGAAAGGAAGTATTTATATTTCTCCTGCCAGGTTCAAAAATGTGTCCATTTGAATTGCTGTTACTTTATTGATAATGTAATTTGTAAAGCGTACCTTTTTTTTATTCAGATTGATACATGATTCAGTTTTAGGCCTTAAAAAACCTTTTTGCCCGGTGTAATTTATCTGAATTCTAGAGGGTGTGAGCATAGCTCCACTGACAGGTCACATTAGAAATAGACTGTGAGATGAAGCAAGGCCTTACAGACCCTCCATGCTCTGGGCCCACTGAGAGCAGTGGTTTACTGAAGGCTCCACAGAACTGTACGAGTTGATTACAAGGCATCACCATAAGTATGAAACATTGCCTAAAATAAACATTACGTAAGGTATATAGTTATGCTGAATTCTAAACTTTTGATGGGAGTTTACTAACAGCTCATACATATCAAAGGAACCAAAACTGCATTTCACCAGCAACTGCTATTGTTAAAGCCTAACTCCAGAGACCATAGAAATTGCAGGGAGACTTCCCCCACACTGCAAGGGTTAAATGTTTGTTTAGGTCTAGAGAAGGAAAAAAACAGTTTTACTCACAAGGGCCACCACTCCCTTAGCACAAGGCCTGTCCCTTTAATTCCAGCAGTGGACTATTCATTAGCTTCCTCATGTCCACTGCAGGGCTATGGGCTTTGTGTTTGTCTTGCTGATGTCAGGTCCCCTGTGACCACTGGGGCATAGAGGAGAAGAGGTTGTAGGAAATGGTCTTGTGATGGCAGCCTGAAGAGGGTTGAGCAAGTAAAAATTCACTTTCTTGTTCCCCTAGACCAGTGGTTCCCAACCTCAGTCTTCAAGTATCCCCAGAAGGCCATGTTTTGGGAATTTCCCTTGATAAAATAGGTATCACGGGTAACTGAGGACTGAGGTTGGGAACCGCTGCCCTAGACCTAAACAAACATTTAACCCTTGCAGTGTGGAGACAGTTTTTTTACTTTCCTTGGAGTTCATCTTTAACCTGTACAGGTCCGCGCTATTGACAAAAGACGTCAACAGCGCGGACCTGAAAATCCGGGTGGACGTCCATGGACGTCCGCCCCTTTACACGCCCCCTGCGCGCACTGGGCGGCGGCGGCGGCGCGCGCGCGGGACGGGCGGACTCGATGTCCGCTCCTGACCCGCGATCGCCTTACAGAGCAGTAGAACGGGGAACCGCCGATGTAAACACGGCGGTTCCCCGTTCTGTGACAGGGGACAAACAGATCTACTGATCCCTGTCACTGGGATCAGTTAGATCTGTTATGTCCCGACCAGCCCATCCCCCCCACAGTTAGAACACACCCAGGGAACATTGTTAACCCCTTCACTGCCCCCTGCTGGTTAACCCCTTCACTGCCAATGACATTTATACAGTAATCAGTGGACATTTAAATTTCTGATTGCTGAATAAATGTCATTGGTCCCAAAAAAGTGTCAAAAATGACCGACATGTCCGCCCGGATATCAAAGTCCCGATAAAAATCGCAGATCGCCGCCATTACTAGTAAAAAAAATAATAATAATAAAATCGCCATAAATCAATTCCCATAGTTTGTAGACACGATAACTTTTGCGCAAACCAATCAATAAACGCCGATTGCGATTTTTTTTACCAAAAATATGTAGAAGAATATAAATCGGCCAAACCCAATAAATAATTTTTTTTTTTTTTTTATTTTGGGATATTTATTAGAGCAAAAAGTAAAAAATATTGTTCTTTTTTCAAAATTGTCGCTCTTGGTTTTGTTCATAGCGCAAAAAATAAAAACCGCAGAGGTGATCAAATACCACCAAAAGAAAGCTGTATTTGTGGGGAAAAAAGGAAATCAATTTTATTTGGGTACAACGTCGCACGACCGCGCAATTGTCATTCAAAATGCGACAGCGCTGAAACCTGAAAATTGGTCTGGGCAGGAGGGGGGTTTAAGTGCCCAGTAAGGAAGTGGTTAAAGTTAATTAAAGAAGAGACTTGGCTATGCAGAGGGTGGGAAACTGGGCTTAATTAAGTATTTATTTTAATTTGTAAGTTTGTTTATTTAAAATTATTGTTATTTAAGTTTTTAGATATCAGAAAATCTTTGTGTAGTAACACAGAGGAGTTGATATACCAAGGGAGTACAACATTTACACTTTACAAAGTGAACACTCCATAAAGAGGCCCCAGCGAACTGGGGAATTTCTATTCTTCTTGAAAATCATCTTTAATGCCTGCTATCATTTTCTTTTTCAACTATTTATTTGGCCTCAAACAATAATAAATCTTGAATAGACATCAAAGACATCAGATGATGGTTGGACATTATGGCATTATTTGACGGACAACCAATGCTCTTGTCATCCTTAAACCAGGAGAAGATATTCTATAACCCTATCAGGGGACAACAGTCATTAGCCTGTATACCACAGCCTTTAGGAAGTTTGGACACGTGCAAATAAAAAATGTTAAGCCAGCCCTTGTATAATATCAGTATCTTAGAACACACCAACTGTGGAGAGAAGTGAAGATGCCATCTGTTTGGGATGAAGCAGATATTGGAGACATCCAGGGATGATGCATCAGCTTAAGGAATATCTGTGAAACCCTGCAATCTGGAGCTATTTTTAGTCCACTGAGAGGGACGCAAGCCTATATAGACCATACTTTGATGTATGGTCATATATCCCAGGTGACGGTACATCTGGTGTAGGGAGCACAAGTCACTGATCAGTTTTTGAGCACTACTTGATGGAATCAATAAGGAATAACTTAAAGGGATACACTGTTAATTCAATATTCATATGGACTTTATGGACTATGGTTCTTCACATTTGCATTGTTTTATATGAACGTTTGTTATATGAGCACTATCTGGAAGACTGTTCTTATTTTCTTTATTTGATTTTATTCCTCATTCAAGATACTCTGTAGACCATGGATATTTTTTTCTTCAATGGCTTCAATCAAGACTATGAAAAGGCTGCTTGAGGTAAACTACACAGAAAAGCACCTTTGCTGCCAAAAGCAGAAACACTTTGAAGGTCATACCCATACCCCACTGGACTGAAGATTGCAGGGTTAAACTGGAATATGACCTTTGAGCACTAAGCTCTGCATTATGCTGCTTTCTAGACCATGGTGTACTGTGTTAGCTGCAGATTGCTCTCTGGGTCTAGAGCTGTGACACAGCTTCTTTCTCCGTGTGCATTTTCATTTCTATCTCTTGAGGGATTTCTTATCTGTTATTTCTGTCTTATATATTATGAACCTTCCACTTCTTGAACCTAAGGATCAAGGGTGTTCTGTTTAAACCTTTGGCTGTTTACATATTACTTTTACTTCATACTGCTCTTTATTGATTAGTCTCTTTATTTGGACATACCTTTCTAATTCAACTGTCCTATCTCAACTCTCCCAGTCAAGTATTAGGCCTCATTTACACTGCTGCTGGTACACGGACGTTTAGAGGCAATTGGGCATTTTTTCAGCTGCCCCTGAACTCTATCTTATCTTATCAGTACATTTACACAGGGTCGTTTAAGGTCATTTCCAGGCAGTTGAGTTTAGAGGCATTTTTTGGAACACAAAAAAATGGCTTCAGATGCCAGTTCAGAGGCATTTGAAACGCCAAACAGCTTGTAAACGCGATTAAACTCGATTACTCGCATCTAGGAGCGTTTTGTTTACAGGTGTTTCCAGTTAAAAAAAAAAAAATTCAAAAATGCTCCTAGACGCGAACGTGGCATGCAAAACGGACGTTTTAGTCGCTGGTTTCTAGCTGTCAAGATAACATATTCAGGGGAGGTTGAAGCCGCGTCCCATGAAAATGGAGCCTTATGGGTGTTTCCCACAACTGGTTGCTACCTTTTTGTTTTTTTAATTTGACACACCTTGTCTGTCCTACTTTCCATTCCCTATAATCAAGGGTAAAGCATGCTTTGGTCTGCTCCCTTTTTGCTGATATTGTTGCAGTTGGTTAATTTGTTTTCTATTTTTGGAGACTTATAGTGCCACCATTTTATTCTTATCCTGAATTTTTGTACATCCTCTAGATTGAGGTCCATCTTTTTATCATGTAGCAATTCCCTGTGTATGTTCTTGAACACCAGGTTGATGCTCAGTGTCCATTTATTCTTATTAATGGCAATTTACTTATTGCCTTTGTCGCATTTTCAACTAGCTTTCATCAGGCATTGACGTGCTTAAGATTTCCCTGTAATAGTTTCTGCATCTATTGGATCATTAAGTGGCTGGTGCCCACCACTCAGTTTGGCAGCTTTTGGTTGTCCCAATGTTTACGATCTTCCTGTGTCCCTCAATGGTCAATAAAGAAAATAATTTATGGTACTTACAGTACCAAATCTACTAGTGATGTTCAAGAAGCTGGGGATGTTCTCATTTATTGTGTCCAGTTCCGCAGACCTCACTTACAAAAAAAATATTGATAAGACAGAATGAGTCCAGAGACTGCCATCAAAAATTGTAAAAGTTTGGAGGGATAAAATATATCAGGAAAGACTTCAGGAATGTAATATGTGCAGTCTGGAGGAGGGAAGAAGGGAAAGGGGAGACATAATTGAAACCTTTAACATCAAGGGAGTTAATAAGGTTGGGGGGGAATAATTTCAATTTGAAGCCAAAGTCAAAACACAGGGACCTGATCTCAAACTAGCAGGAGGGAAGTTTAAAACTAATCTTAGAAAGTATTATTTTACTGAAAGGGTAGTTGATACTTGGAATGGATTTCCAGCAAAAATAGTGAGTCAGTCAACAGTAAGAGCATTCCAAAATGCATAGGGCATATACTCAGACAAAAAAGTTAACAAAAAAAAATGCGATGGACCACTTGCTATTTTTTCTGCCATTACTTTTCTATGTTTCTGTGTCTCTGTGTTGTAAAATAGCCTTAAAAGTCTGTTTACGCAGGAAGAAAATGTGTTTATTATAATACGGTCTGAGGCACTACAGACCGTATACATTACAGTATGTTGTACAATACGGAAGGTCCTGCACAGAATGCATTCATGAATAATCTCCATTAAAATCTTTTCCATATATCTCCATGCCTAAAATCAGGGCATATGGGAAACCCCCTTCTTCTAACCCCAACATAGTTATTGGGGCCTTTCAAAAATATTATGAGAATCTGTACAGCCCCGGGACTGACGAAAATGTAGAAACAATAAACCAGTTTCTTGAGGGCATCCCTCTACCCCTTCTCTCAGATCAACATAGGGATTTAATGGATGAAGCAATTTCAGAGGAGGAGGTGCTGGAGGTCATCAAAGATCTCAAACAGGGCTCAGCCCCGGGACCTGATGGTCTCCCGGGCCCCTACTATAAAACATTTGCCAAAACACTGGCTCCTCATTTGACGCAATTTTTTAATTCTAAAATGAAAGGGGACTCTTTAGAGAAGCACCTTAACACTGCATACATAACTGTGATCCCTAAACCTGAGAAAAACCCAGAAGACTTAGACAATTACTATTAGACTTAGACAATTTCCTATATCCCTCATAAATAATGACCTGAAAATTCTAACTAAAATAATGGCGAACTGGCTAGCATCCTTAGCCAATATGTTGATAGGGACCAGGTCGGTTTCATTCCGAGCCGACAGGGTCCCGTTCAAGTAAGAAGGGCTATTGATATAGTTTCAATACTTCAATCCAATTGGACGGGAGGGCCGGCTCAGAAGGGGATGTTGCTCTCCCTAGACCTATGTAAGGCGTTTGACTCGGTCTCATGGACTTATCTGTTGTCCCTTCTGAAGCATTGGGTTTTCGGGGAGAGGTTTTAGGCCTTATCAGAGCATTCTACTCCTCCCCACAAGCTATGATTAAGTTGCAGGGATTCTACTCCAATCCCTTTCCAAATAAAACAGGCACTAGGCAAGGCTGCCCACTATCCCCGTTACTTTTCGCTATTGTAATAGAAACCCTCGCCATAGCCATCAGAGATAATCAATTTATGAAAGGGGTGATATGCGGTCCACAAGAACACAAATGTGGTCTATTTGCTGATGATATATTAGTCTTCATAACATCCCCAATGTCATCCCTCCCCTTATTATGTCAGCTCCTTAAAGATTTCTCGGTGATTACAGGGCTCCGGGTTAATTATACTAAATCTCAAGCCTTGAATGTCTCTCTACCTCCTGAGATAGTCGCCAAGCTCAAGATGGACTTCAAGTTTAGATGGAGTGACACCTCAATTAAATATTTAGGGATCAACCTCACATCTAAATACAAAACTTTATATGGTAGTAACTACCCTCTGATGTTTAGGAAGCTCGAGGATGATCTTAAGCTTTGGTCCAAGCAGGGTATCTCGTGGCTTGGGAGAGTTAATTCAGTGAAAATGACTCTGTTACCTAGACTCCTCTACCTTTTTCGCTCTTTGCCAGTTCCTATCCGGAGGCACCACCTCTCCTCCTTTCAAAGTAAAATCCTTAAATTCATCTGGGGAAACTCAGGATATAGGATCCCCCAACAAACCCTTTTTCACCATAGACGGAAGGGAGGACTAGGTTTACCCCATCTAGCGAAATATTTTCAGGCCGCCAGGCTAGCCCAACTATCTTCTGTCTACTTTAGGCAGGAGAAACAGGACTGGGTGCGGATAGAAAGACAGGCCACCCCAGGGCACACGCTAGATTTTCTTTTATGGTGTTCCCCTAAAGATAGACCCCCGATTTTGGCCCCTACGCTCTCTAACGAACTGGCCCTCTGGGATAAAATTAGTCATACATCCTCCTTAGTTTCCTCAGTTAAACCTTTAGCACACCTCTTCAATAACCCGGATTTTCCCCCGGGGCTAAATATCAAAGCCTTTCAATTGTGGCTAAACAAGGGGCTGTTCCGCATAGGACACTTCTTCATGGCTACCGGCCCGATCACCTTTAATTATTGTATAAATAAATTAGAGCTTCCAAACTCTGAGAAATTTAGATTTTATCAAATTTCCAATTTTCTTCACAAACTTTGGAGGGATAAACCGCTCGCCCCCAGTTTTACTGACTATGAACGTTGGTGTGGTCAGCCATCACTACAGAAGGGTGGTATCTCGGTTATATATGAAGCACTCACTCTTTCCACTACAAAATCAGCTTTTATGAATAACTGGGAATCAGACCTCCAGTTTGAATGGGAACTGGACAAATGGCAAGCTGCCTGCTCCAGATCTTACAAGGGTATCCTAAATACCACTATCTCTGAAGCCAGTTTAAAAGTTATGATGAGATGGTACCTCACACCAGCTAGACTCACTATGCTCTATCCAACTGCGGATCCGCTATGCTTTAGGGGGTGTCTTCTCAAGGGCACCATGGCCCATGTTTGGTGGGAATGCCCGAGAATTCGGTCCTTTTGGTCTAAAATATTCCATATTATTCAACAAGTAACAGGATGCAAACTATGGAGGTCCCCTACTATTGCACTTTTAAATGACTACATTCCTAATGCCACGAAAGCTAACAGGAAATGAATCCATTTTATATTACTGGGAGCCAAGGTTACAATAGCTAGGGCTTGGAAACAAGAACGTGTTCCCCTAAAAGCAGCTATCCGAAAAATCTCTTGGCTAATGACACAAGAAAGGCTAGCTAGTATTCTAACAGATAATCTACACAAATTCAAGCTGATTTGGGAACCATGGGCGACCTTTGTAGGAGTTTCGCTAACTCCAGGTAGTCCAGGACAACAAAATCTTTGAGCGAATGATAGAGTCTACGGCTATCTTGCTACACCCACTCTCTCTAAGGCATTCCTCTCCTTATCTTCATCTTTCCTTACTCCTTTTCCTTTCTCTCTTATTCTCGTCATTTTGTTAACCACCACCGCTATGTTCTTGAGGGTGGTAGGATCGCAAACATAAGAGTGAGGGTTTAGGCACTCGTGGTGGATCTTATGTTGACCTGGCGGAGAAGTGTATAGGTTATGTTTGGAGACTGGGGCCCTCTGGGGGGTTGCTGTGGGGTGGGGAACCCCTCAGCTCTCGGTACAGTTTGTTCCCATTGGGGGCTTGGGGGCTTTCCAGAAGCCCGTGGGGCCTGTTCTGGTGGGCGCCAGTTTAGTTACATGGCTTGAGCCAAGGTCCGACCTGTTCTATACAATATCCTTATAAGCATTTATAATTGACTTCCGTGATAATGAAGCCTAGATGCTCTTTTGTTAGCCTGTTTGATGCCTTAAGTTATCTAACTCCATAGCAATTCGACCCCTACTTGCTAGGAAACTTAAACAACAAATTTCTCCCACGCATGTCTACAAACTCAGAACCCAAAACGGCAGCACAGTCTCACACCCACAAGAAGTAATAAACATATTTACTGATTTCTATCAAAACATTCTATCTAATCCACACCCTACCCCAAGCAAAGAAGCTCAGACCTGGTTGGATAATATCAAACTTCCCTTTCTTAGTCCCTCCCAAATAGATAAGCTCAATTCCCCCTGTACTGAGACAGAAATTAACGAAATCATTAAATCCCTTAAAGCATCCACTACTCCTGGCTCAGATGGATTTTCATCAACATATTACAAAAAATTCTCTAACATTTTAACCCCATGGTTGACCAAACTTTGCAACCATATATTGAAAGGAAATGATTTCCCCAATGATATGCTTCTTGCAAATCTATCACTGATCCCAAAACCCCAAAAAGATCATTCCCTACCACAAAACTTAAGACCGATTTCGGTCCTAAATAACGATATTAAAATCTTCGCTAGATTTCTTGCCAATAGACTTGCCACAGTAATAACATCTTTAGTGCATCCAGACCAGACCGGCTTTATCTCTGGCAGGCAAATTATTGACAACACCAGACTCATATCGAATATTATCCAAGACACCAATTTCTCATCATTCCCAACATGTTTAATCAGCTTTGATATACACAAAGCCTTTGATAACGTAAGTTGGAATTACTTAAACTATATACTCACTAAAGTGGGCATCCCCAATAATTTTATCAGAGGTTTTAATGCACTATACCATAACCCACAAACTAGAATTAAAATACCAGGTTGCAACTCACAATTTTTCCCCTTAAGAAGAGGCACTAGACAGGGCTGCCCTTTATCCCCACTACTTTTTGCCCTTGCTATCGAACCGTTGGCTCAAGCTATTAGAGACCATCCTAAAGTTAGAGGTTACCCCGGGGCCCGTAGCGAATTCAAACTAAGTCTATATGCGGACGACGTAATGTTGTTCATCACTGATCCTTTAGAATCAATCCCAAACCTGCTCGCAGTTTTAAATCTATTCCACAACGTTTCGGGCTTGGGGGTAAACTTGGATAAATGCTCAGCTATAGCTATTAATATACAGCCTAATCTATTAAATAAATTAAAAATTCTATTTCCCTTTAAATGGTGTTCATCCTCCTTTAAATATCTAGGCATTTATATCACTCCTACATATAACACGCTATTTCAGGCAAATTATCCCAATCTCTTCAACAACATTCTTAACCTTCTTAAAATCTGGTCTAACTACCA
>BLSH010068568.1:1371457-1388980 GCA_018402905.1 Glandirana rugosa
TTGGTAAAATTTTAAGAACATATAACTAACCAACTCCGTCAAAGTAATCCCTCTTCTGGCCAGTCCTACACTGCCTTGTCACTACAAGTGCTATGGTGGACACCATGCCAACCTGGGGCATAAAGACAAGATGGGGGAGGGTGACTAGGTTCAGATCTGGTCACTGACCTGTGTATAACAGAAAAAGAGATATACCGGTGCTCAGATCCCAATAGCTTGTACATGTAATGAACTACCAGGTGCCAAAGGGGTGTGACCACACGTTAACACTACAAATGTCAAATGGATCCTCTGCACACAGTGTGCAGAGGGTCCATTTGGCATTCATAGTCTGGGAACAGGCGCACTTTAAGGTTAAACTCTGGGTGCAAACTCTTGTTAAGAAAAAAAATCCACTCTTGGTGATCAATATACAAGAATTTTAAAATGGTTGCAAAGGCTGAAGATTTTTTACCTTCATGCATTCTAAACCTTCTGTGTGCTGCCCAGAAGACCTTCTGTGTGCTGCTCCCCCCACAGCCTCCCCCCCATATTCACCTCTCAATCCAGTGATGTGCACCGGAGGCTTGGCTGTCCCAGATCTCTCTCTCCTCATTGGCAGGGACAATCACAGCCAGTAAGCCAATGAGGAGAGAGCATGGGGGCGGGGTCGAGCCATGGCTCTATGTGTCTTATGGATACATAGAGTTGGGCTCAGAAGGGAGCTTGCTATTGGGGGCACTGATCAGAGGAGAGGAACCAGGAGTACCAGTGGGGGACCCAAGAAGAAGAGGATCTTCTGCAGGAACCACTGCACAGAGCAGGTAAGTATAACATATTTGTAATTTTTACAAAAACTGATCTATAATATCACTTTAACGATCTTTGTTGCAGAGTTCTACGTGTTTCTGCTCTGAAGGAATAGCTCTTTGTTAGATCATGTCCTGTGCAGGACTGATTCTGAATGGGAGTGACTTTTAAATTATCAATCAGCTGATGTACTTGCAGACCTCTAATGAGGAGAGTAGCAAGGTCTGCATTCCTTTAGAAGTGATTAACCCTTTAGGAGCATCTCACCAAAACTGAAATTTTGTTGCAGAGCATGCCTAAAATCTGACTTAAATCTTAGTGCTGGGAAAATCAGTGAGACAATTACAACCAGGAAATTACATCTCTAGGGCATCCAGGTTGTCATATTTAATTGAATTGAAACTATAAAGTAAAAGATCATTTTAAAAAACAATAAATTACAATATGACTTGTGTCACAATTATATATGCTATAATTGTTGTTATTTGCAATATTTTTTCTCACAAAAGTGGAATTACCCTTTAAGCTATTTTCAGTGGGAAGTTGATGCTAGGTTTTGTGGTGATTCAATTTGGGGTTCTCCAAGGATTTTGTGCCAATCCCTATACACATGCATGTAGAGTCTGGTGGGGGTCAATCACACAATGGCTTCTCAGGTCTCTTGGGGGCTTCAGTAGTTTGATGGCTTTCCCCTAGTTCAGGAGATATGATATGACTTGTTGTATGTTTGTTCTTAGGTATATCACCCCAAAAGTGTTATAGACACAAAGAGCCAAGCAACCAATATGACTAGAAGAAGGTCAGCAATGGCATCCCATGCATTTCTTTTGTCAAAAATGTCCTTTAACTCCTGTCATTGTTTTCCTGGGGTGATTGGCATTACACTTGACAGGAATGCCAAAAAATTATGTTCCTGGTTAACTCCCTCTAAACACAGTACATTACTAGTCAAAATCTTCTGGATATTTCTCAGAGGTTATCAAAAACTATATGTATACCATAAATTCCTGAATACTTATGATGCACTGGAATAACCAAGAGCATGTGAAGTTCTTCAGGCACACAATGATGATCAGAATTGCAAATCCTTCATAATATTTTTACAGATGTTCTTTTGAGAATGAAATTTCTTTGATTTCATTTGCTATCCCAAGCAAACCATTGCTTTCATCTTTGTCCAGAGTCAGGATAAAATATTCAACCACCTTAAACAACAAGGGCAACGTCAGCATGAATTGAGCAATTGCTAATGCCATGTCACTTAAAACATATAGAAGATCTGGAGAATTGTGCTGCTGTCCCTTCTTGTAAAAGCACAACAGAGTGTTTATTCAGACAGTAGTATTTCATGTTGGGCTTCCAACATTTCACGTTATTGGATCTTGTTTGCTCTGTCAGGGATTATTTATTGTTAGACTTTGCGCGTTGTTTTATATTGACAGCTGAAACCCGTGGACGTTCGGGTTCGGCTGAACTTCGTAAAAAAGTCCGGGTTCGGTATCGAACTTGACCCAAACTTTATCCCGAACCCCATTGAATTCAATGGGGACCCGAACTTTTCGGCACAAAAATGACTGTAAAAGAGTCCTGGAAAGTGCTAGAGGGCTGCAAAATGATTTTAGAACAATAATCTGTCCCTTACAGCAACAGCAGGAACCTGACCCTATAGAACTAGGAGATGATTTTAGAACAATAATCTGTCCCTCTAAGCAGTAGACTCTACCTATTCCAGTCAGATCTTTCTGTAATGGAGGATGAGATCTGCAATCTGTCCCTAAAAGCAGTAGTAGTAGTAATCTCTACCTATCTATCTATCTGCAATCTGTCCCTCACAGCACCGGCAGCATCCTCTCTCTACACTACCCAGAGAGCATGTGACATGCAGCACTGTGACTCCAGCCTCATATAGAGTCTGGGTCACATGGTGCACTGGCCAATCACAGCCATGCCATTAGTAGGCATGGCTGTGATGACTTCTAGGGAAAACCAGTGAAACACTTGTTGATTGGCTGCCCTGCAGCTATTCAACATGCATGATCGAATACCCGAACCCAGAACTCGAACCCAAACTTTTTTCAAATGTCCGGGTTCGGGTCCGGGTCACGGACACCCCAAAGTTCGGTACGGACCCAAACTTTACAGTTAAGGTTCGCTCAACTCTACTGTTGAGGAAGGGAATAATGTCCCACCACCTCCACCACTTGAACATTCTTATACAATAAATATAGAGATGGAAAAAACTAAGTTCCAGAGCAGTGCACAACTAAGCCACCTTATATTGTATAACTACCTGTCATTGTATCATCCATCCACACAGATTAAAAACATTTTAGACATACACCAGTTAGCCATATTCTTTCTGATTACAATTTTCCTGGTGCTGGCCAGTTTTACACTACTTTATCCTAATATCCTAATTTCTGTATCAAAGCCCCTCAAAATGCAAAAAAAATACACAAATTGCCAGTAATGCATTTTTCATATATATATACAGCTATTTTTGTACAATACACAAAAAATGCAAAATACTTCCTTATGACCTGAAAATCTCATCACTGGTGCGATGCGGGAACCCTGCATTGCATGCATTGCACCCGACTCTCAGGCAGTTCACACTTCACTATGCGAACTGCGGGGAGTGTCAATAGAAAGCTAATGACACCTCTAAATAAGTTTGCAGATCACAGTGCGAACTGCAAATTCAGACAGGAACGGATTGCATGGGTGTGAACACCCATGTGATCCAATTCTGCTGTGAACCAAAAAAAGGTCCTGTGCCAGTTTGGTCCAAATGCGATGCAAATTCAGCCATACTATCTATATGGCTGAAATCTCATCGCACAGAGATCGCATGTGATTTTCACTGCAGTGCGGTGCAAATCACATCCGATCTCGGACAACTTTGCAATGTGAACCGGCCCTAAAAAAACATTTATTTTCTTAGGATAAAAAGGTTTTGTAGAGCATACATATTAACGCAATTTCTAGTTATCAGAAGTTATTAGTGTTTTACAATACATATTTTTTAAATGGATATATTAATAGTATGAACCCTTTTTTAATTTAAAGAAACCCTTTAACCAATGTGGTAGTGTGGTAGCCCAACAGGAGGATTACATAGGATTCTCAACCTGGCAGGTGGAGGGGCTCCGGGGGATTTGCCTATATGGGAGGAAACTGGCTTTTCAGTTTCCTCAGTCAGTTGCAGGACCTGGAGCCTGGAGATTTCGTAGCGTTCTGGGTGGGATGAAATCCCCAGTCCTGGGTCCGGATTTTGTGACCTACCAGGACACTGATTATCCAGCTGGGTGGGGGCCTGATAAAAGAGTCAGGATCAGGGTTCTGTGTCACACACTGGGAGACAGATTCAGAGAGGGAGACAAGCGGTCTCCAGGGATCTAAGACTGCAGGAGGCAGTCTGGTCAACCACATCTGCGAAGAGGTAGAGGTGACCCGCGATCATGCAGCGGCTGATCGCTTATCAGCCAGGAGGGCTGACTACAGTTAGTAGCCAGGTGGGCTATCTATCGTTTGTAAGCCAGGACAGCTAGATATCATTTGTAAGCCAGGACAGCTGAATAGCAGATATCCTTTGTAAGCCAGGACGGCTGAATATCATTTATGCCAGGAGCAGGAGGCTGAAGTATACTACAGTGTTAAAACCCCCTGCGAGGGAAGATTATTGTTTGACTTTTAATTAACTTTCTTTTAATAAACATGGGCTGTCATGCCCTCAAACAAAGATCCTGGCTGGAGTGAACTCACTAAAAATGCATCTACCACGAGAGCTACACACCCCCATGCCACACCAACTTAAAAATGCAAGTTAAAGCAAAGGAAAATCAAGAATTTTAATTGCTTACTTGCAGCATTTTACCTGGCCCTAAATTATTATTTTTTTACTTGAACTTGCTAGAGATTTAGAATACTATTGGAAGAGTAAATTACCTAATACAGTCACTTCCTTCATTGCACATCATAGCCCTCTTCTTCTGCTAGTGTCTCATTAAACTGGCCATGGATTAATAGTTTTTTGTTTTTTTTCATTTAGTCAGTGGGCTGAACAAAAAAAAAAAAAATGAAAACTAGATGGATGGAGGAATCCCCCCTGCCAGGACATTGTATTCTGATAGTGAGACCCAGTGCTTTCAGAACAGGGTATGCCCCTTTATCAGGTCGCCTGGCGAAACATGTAGTCCTTGGTCATTGCAACCGGCCATTTTATTTTATCCCCCTCTTACAGCTTCCAGTGCCTTCTGAGTAGCTCTTCAGGGTCTTTGGTTCCCACACCAGTGGAGTTCTCTTGGGCTCTTCCGCTAGTACTGTAACATCATATCCGGTTCCTCAAATGCATCATGTCCGGTCAATGGGCACGCCATCTCTGGGACTCCGCCTGCCACCAGATGTTCCTGCTTCTTCCTTTCTCCCTTGGGCACCTAGTTTCCATCACACCACCCGCTGGGTCCGGGATCTGAGTCTGGGATTACCTGCTGCCTTTTCCACCCACTGGTGATCAGCGTCATCTGTACCACCTGTCACCGTACATTGCTGTCCAGAGCCAATTTTACATGTAAGTGTCAGGGCTGGGCTCAGCCCTCCCTTCTCAGAGTTCATGTTGTTCAGCTGTCGGTTAATTGCCAGTACTTATCATTCCACAGTGACTCACCTGGTGATCATTGCCTGCTCATCAGCCAGCCCTGCTGGCTATTTTAACTGCCTGGATCATATCTCCTGTCAGGAAGCAGCCGTTGCCCCTGGAACTCGGGTTCGGAGGCCTATGCACGGGCCCCACGTAGCGTGTACGTGCGCGTTTGCACCAGCATTGGCAACAAACAGCCTATTTTTTGTAGCTGCTGACTTTTAATAAACACAGAAAAGGCTGTAACTTCAATTTAACTGAGTGTAGTAGAATAACTTTGCTTTGTACCTGTACTGTGTGTGCTTCACTAGTATTGCACCAGTATTGCATCTATCTGGTTCAAGTCCTAGCATCTTCTGCTGGCTTCTTTCCCCGCCCACAATTCCTGACCACCCACCTATCAGACTTGTTCCATTGAGCTTAGGAAGTGCTCCAAAACCCCTTCAGTTCTGTGCAGAGGTTGTGAGCGGCCAGAAGACACACAAACCGGTCGGGGCAGCATCAGTACAACTCCTCTGCATGTCACAGTACGGAGCAGGGGAAGCTAGAAGCTCCGAGTGCACCCCTCCCCCCTCATTTGTCCTGGCCCTGGCTGGGAGAAAGGAATCCTCAGCTGAGCTCCCTCCTCCTGTGTTGTGAAGTCCCACACCTTCTCCTTGTTCTGCAGGTACTGGAGTGCAATGCTGCCCTGGAAAGGGGGAGGGGCATACTCAGAGCTTCTGACTTCTCCTGCTCTATACTGTGACATGCAGAGGAGTTGTACTGATGCCACCCTCAGTCGATTTGTGCATCTTCTGGCCGCTCACAACCCCTGTATAGGACTAATGGGGTTTTGGAGCACTTTCTGAGCTCTGTGGAATAAGTCAGATAGGTGGGTGGGCGTGGACATAAGCCGGCTCTCTCCTCTTTGGGCTGACAGGAGAAGTGATGCTGCTTTCACTACTCCTGTCAGCGGCGATGCCCCCCTCAATACAGTGCCCAGGGCAGGTGCCCCCCCCCCTAGTTTCAGCCCTGACCTTGATTACAGAGGCACAACTCCTCTTTTGATTGGCTTCGGGCTGAGGTTCTTTTTTGGTCGCTACAATGCAGTAAGACATGTTTTCAGAAAGTCTTGTGCACCTCTTCACTCTCCTCCTTGCCCCAGAGGAGTACCGCGAATTTAGCAATGTCTTTGACAAATGTCAAGCTGGTAGTTTGCCTCCTTTGTCTGTCTCGGAGGATAAAGCCATGGAGGAGTATGTTGCCGACGCACTTTATCGAGGATTCATCTGTAAATTTTCATCTCCTGCTGGTGCTGGTTTCTTCATGTGAAAAGGAAGAGTGGTGAACTGAGACCGTGTATTGATTATAGTGGTCTCGACGGCTTCACGATTAAGAATGCTTATCTAATTCCGTTCATTACAGAGTTATTTGACCGCCACAAGGGAGCAACAGTTTTCGCGAAACTTGATCTGAGAGGGGCATACAATCTTATGAGGATCAAGGAGGGCGATGAATGGAAAACTGTGTTTAATACCAGGACAGGCCATTACAAATACCCCGTAATGCTGTTTGGTCTTTGCAACGCTTCGACAATTTTTAAGGAATTTATCAACAATGTCCTAAGAGATTTGTTGCAGCAATGTGTGGTGGTTTATCTAGATGATATTCTCATATATTCCAATTCCCTAGAGAGTCACCACACAGATATTTGTCGTGTGCTTCAGAAGTTGAGAGATAATAACCTGTATTGTAAATTGGAGAAGTGCGAGTTCCATCGTGAACAGGTTAAATATCATTTCCATTGCTGTTTTTTCGATGGACCCAGAAAAAACTTTCGGGAGTTCTACAGTGGCCCCGACCCGTGGGTTTACGTCCACTGCAACGTTTTCTTGGCTTTGCCAACTATTTTTGGAAGTTTATACGTAACTTCTCATCTCCGGTCAAACCTCTGACTGATATGAACCCGCAGAATTTGTCTCCGGATTACATTAATGCCTTTGAGAGTCTCAAGGCTGCCTTTGTTTCTGCTCCTGTGTTGGCACTTCCTGATACTAAGTTACCCTTCATCCTTGAGGTTGATGCATCTGAGACTCAAGTCGGTGCCCTTCTGTCTCAACGTACTACCTCTGAGAACACTATGCATCCTTGTGGCTACTTTTCCAAGAAATTGTCTCCTGCGGAATGCAATTACAAGATTGGAGACAGAGAGTTGTTAGATCATTTTAGCCCTTAAAGAATGGAGGCATCTCCTCGAGGGTACTACTGTGTTGGTTCTCATTTTGACTGACCATAACAATCTCACATTCTTGTCTGAGGCTAAACGCCTCTCTCTCAGAAAGGCGTGATGGGCTCTTTTTTTTGTCAAGCATCAATTCTCATTCTTACCCAGTTTTCCTCCGCTTTCAAGATGGAGCTGGTTCCTGCGCTGTGATACCTCCTGATCGTATTCTGGCTATGGTTCGTACCAGTCTAACTTCACCTTTGGGTGACAGAATTCTTGTCGCTCAGATCCATTCTCCTTCCGAGAAACCTTGTGACTGCTGCTTTGTCCCTGAGAGTCTTCGCACCGCTGTGCTCCAGACTTACCATTCTCCCAATGCTACTGGCCACCCAGGGAAGAATCAACTAATTTGGGCTATTTCTCAAGAATTCTGGTGGCCTAGTCTCCGCGCTGATGTAGCTGTCTTCGTAGCTGCTTGTTCCATGTGTGCTCAGAGTAAGACACCACGACACCTTCCAGTGGGCCTCCTACAACCCATACCCAATGGAAAGAAGTCTTGGACCCACCTGTCTATGGATTTTATTGTGGAGTTAACCAACTCCCAGGGCAACACAGTTATCCTTATGGTGGTTGATCGGTTCTGGAAAATGTCACATTGTATTCCACTTAAGAAGTTGCCCACATCCAAAGAACTGGCATCCATTTTTGCTCGGGAGATATTTCGCTTACATGGGCTAACCAAGGTTGTCATCTTGGACAGGAGTAGCCAGTTTGTGTCCAGGTTTTGGTAAGCCTTTTGTGCACGGTTGGGAATTCAGCTTTCCTTCTCTTCTGTGTATAACCTGCAGCCCAGTGGGGCCACAGAACGAGCCAACCAGTCCTTGGAGCAATTTCTACGTTGCTATATTTCTGACCAGCATAACAACTGGTCAGACCTCTTACCTTGGGAGGAGTTTGCTCACAATAGTGTCGTTAATACCATTTCCCGATTGTCTCTGTTTATGGTGAATTATAGTCTCCAACCATCCATGGTGCCTGACTCATTTGTTCCTCAGAGCATTCCTACGTTAGGGGAGCATCTCCATGGTCTTCGTTCCACTTGGGTACAGGTTCAACAGTCCATGCAACGTGCCAATGATAGGTACAAATGCCCCGCTGACCGCAGACGCCTACCTGCACCTATCTACCAAGTTGGGGAGAGGGTCTGGCTGTCATCTCGCAACCTCCGACTGTGTTCCCTCACCGAAACTGGTACCATAGTTTATTGTGCCTTTCCTTATTCTCTGTAAGATCAACCCAGTGGCTTACGCTTTAGACCTTTCTTCTAACATGCGTATTTCAAATGTATTCCATGTGTCCTTAATAAAGCCTTTGGTATGCAAGTACTTCACCACCTCGGTACCACGTCCTCACCCAGTTCAGGTTGAGAATCATGAGGAGTATGAAATACAATCTATCATTGACTCCCATAGGTTCAGTGGGTGCATACAGTACCTGGTTCTTTGGAAAGGGTATGGTCTGGAGGAGCGCTCTTGGGTCTAATCCTCAGTTGTACATGCTCCTGTCCTCCACCGTGCTTTCCATAGATGTTTTCCCCTCAAATCTGGTGGCCCTCTGAGGGGGAGGGGTCATTGTGGAGGGGGTACTGTCAGGGCTGGGCTCAGCGCTCCCTCCTCAGCAGGGCTGGTGCAAGAATTTTTGTCTACAAGAGCGAAGGTGAATTTTGGTGCCCCCCCCCCCACTTCCATCATCCTACCACCCTCTTTCCCCTCCACAATACAACCCCCCATCCGCATATGGCAACCCATCTGCAGCTAACCACATGCTATACAATCTGATAGTACAATCCTCTTTTAAATGTATTAACAATTATGTAGTGCAATGCCCTGCCTGATTTGCTACTCATTAAAAAACGTTCAGGTTTGTCCTTATATGACTAATTTTGGAGAAACTAAAGGAGATTGTACAATCAGATTGTATAGTGTACAGACAGATTCTTCCATCCACAAAACAACGCAGATGGACGAGCACCCCCTTCCCCCTGTTGGGCTTTTGTATTCTGACAGATGACACCACTGGGTGTCAGAATACCCAAATAAATGTGACTGCTGCATTTGTTTTCTTTTTTAAGTCTTTTTTCCTCCATTTTCACATTTGATAATCTGGCCAGTAACACTCCTTCTGTATTAGATTGCCCACTATGGATGAAGGAGCACATGGGGGCACATTTGGACAGAAGCATTGTCAGTCTGAGGGGAGTGTCTGGTGTACTAGCAGATTTATATACACTAATACATTGAAGACAAAGTCCAACTAACACTTTATAATGAGTTACAGCAACAGTTTTTTCCTTTAGGGGTAAAGTTTTTACATTTTAAAACTAAAGCTGACCATTGTAAGCACCCCTGGCAGTGGTAAATGGTTTGTCTAATCCCACTAACTGCTAAATCTGCAGGACAGCTTGTTCTGTTAAAAAACAGAAGACTAAGACAGTCCACCAGCAGGTTAAACAAATAAAAAACAAAACAAAGAACAAAAACTGACTTGCATTCCCCAACCATATCCTCAAGGTGGATGGGAGAATCCTGCCCACTGAGCTATTGTATTCTGAGAGCAGGGAGATTTTCCAGGCTATATAGCTTGTGGTGCTAAATGAGCAGGGAAAGTCTGACAGGTTTTTATCAATCATGAAATTCCACAAGATAATGTATGATGAGTGTATCATATAAAGTATGTGTCATGCACCAAAAGACAACGCACAGGGGGCTCAACACAGTCCACAGCATACAGGCCTATATAAGGATAAAGACAGGTACAGGGACACAACTACCTGGACTGATCCCAACCTACAGCAAGGAAGTCCTACAGGAGACAAAGCTCACATCCTGCATGTGATGTGTGTTTACCCATCCAATGCTGGGGTCATTTTTTCACATCTCACCTGCAGAGCTGTCATTTGTCACCTCCCCCTCCCCCTCCCTAGCAATAAATTACATGCAAATACACCAGAACTCCCCAACTCCTGGGCTGATCTGAGTTTAGAGGTGGACGCATGTGGCCTGGTCCTAACCAGTGTGAGCCTAGGCTTCAGGAAATAACCCTGTCATGTCTGTGAACAGAGCTGGGGAGGGAGACAAGATGGGGGAGAGAAGGGAGGAAGGTGGAGACAGTTCAGCTCTCACCACCAAATGCTGCTATCTGATGGCTCCCACACGGACACCCATCATGCAGCCAGATGCAGCTGAAAACTGCTGTCACGTCAAATCTCCTGCCCACATCTCCTTTCCCATACTAGATGCACGTTGGGCATAGGAGTGTGGGCGGGGCAGACACAGAGGGGAAGGAGAGGAGGTGGAACAGATAGATCCTTCTTTCTCTTCTCCCGTCCAAGCAGGGAGAAAGCAGGGAGGAGCGGCTGGCTGGGCTCAGATTGTCACACACTCTGCAGCCAGCTGCTCTTGAGTTATTGGGCATCTTCTTCCTACCCAGGCATAAAGCCTATGGAGGGGATTGTTGGGGGACACAGTGACAGCACCACTACCTTCTTCACATCCACTGAGCACAAACTTGTCCATAAATAAAACACACATACTTGATGGTTGTTCTGCCATTCCTGCTGGCCCCTCCTCCTCCTCCTCTTACAGTGTATCGGTGATTGTCTCTGCAGGATTCGTGGCTGAGGCGGGTTCCTTCCCCCTTGTCTCACTCAGCTCCTCCCCCCTCTGCGTTTGTGCTGGCTTAGCTGTGAGCAGGGCCAGCACCAGCATAAGTAATTGTTGAGGGACACCTGAGTTTAGCGCCCCCTCTGTCCTGGCGCAGTAAGGCAGCCCCCTGTGCTGCCTTATCCTGACGCCGGCCCTGCTTCTCAGAGCTCAGGTTGCTTAGCTGTCGGTTAGTTGCCAGTACTCATCAGTCCACAGTGACTCACCTGGTGATGATTTCCTGCTCGTCAGCCAGCCCTGATGGTTATTTAAACTGCTTGGATCATATCTCCTGTGCCTTCGCCTTGGTCCACATATCTGGATACTCTCTGCTGTGTTTTCCTGTTAAAGACTTTGTCTGGCTGACTTCCCTTCTTGCTCCTGATCCTGTTTGCTGCCTCTGACTACGCTGATCTCTGGATTTATGTTTTACTGCCTTATTCACTATGTTTGCACTGTTTATACTATTTTACCATTTTATTAAAAAGTGTGATTTTTACTGCACTTCTGTCTCAGTCTGGTTCCTCACAGTAAGCTGATTTTATTTATGCAAGTATTGGAATAAACTGTGGTATGTTTTATCTCCTCATTCCTCGGCTCTGAGTTATGTCATTTACCACCTAGCCTTGATAGTGCTCCTATTGTGGGGATTTTATGGTGCTGCTGACATCACATCCAAGATGGTGGTACCCATCAGCTGCCTCAGGGCTTTTGGATGTCTACATAAGTGTAGATTTTATAGATGAATAACATACCTAAAATACATCAAATGTGCATATAATTTTATGGGAAAATTGTAGCTGAAATGATATCTATGGGGAAATGAATTTCATACAGCACATGCCTGTGTATATGCCTGCTACTATTTGTGAACTACAATAGGAAACTTTTACTTAGATTTATCAAGTGTGGTGGACAAATTCATCCCACAGTGTGTGGATCAATGCATGCTAATTCCATGCACATTAACATTAACTGACATGGTTTTTAGGTCTGTGTTTTTTTTAACAGATGCAAGGCTATCTGTGGCCTTAATACATTTTGACACTGTCACGGACTTGCTGGCCATAGTGCAGCCAAAGCTCCTAGGCAAAGGCAGATACGCATGCGCAGACGTGCTTCTGCCCATGTTGCTGGGCATAGGCTAACGCCTATGCGCATGTGCGTGCCTGTTAGCCATTAATGCTGGTGCCAAATGGCCTATATAAGGGCAGCAGCTGCACTAGTGCATTGCTGTCTGATCTGCAGCATTACCCTGTATACCTGTTCCTGTGATCTCTGCTTGATTCCTGTGTTTGACATGGCTTATGCTGACCACACTTGCTCTCTACTTATCCTGACTTTGGCTAGACATTAAGACTTTGTTATATCTTCTATCTGCCTGATATCCTGTTGCCAACCTCTGTCTGAATCTTGACCATTGTCTGCCTGCTGTTTATAGTTATACCTGATCCTCCGTTTCTAACCTGGCTTGTCTGACTCTGCATTCAGTTATCTGTCTGTCCTGCTCTGCATAGTGCCTGGTGACACTGGTCCTACATCTGCTGTGTGCCTGCATCTGCTGTTCCCGTTGCCATCCTCTGCTTCAGCCATCCCGCCCAGCCTAGGTGACACACCTGCCCCACACTTCTGCAACCAATGGAAGATCTTGCAGGCACTCTTACCTCACCGTGCTCTCATGGCCACTGTCGCAACACTAGTGGTCCTTGAGGGTGAGCTGTACTAGAGGTCTCCCTCTACATGTCAGGCTCTGCTACAAAGTATGTGACAGACACATTGGCTCAAAACAAATACACAACTAGTATAGTCATATCTTTCAATCTGCATAGCTGTTCCCAGCTAGTAAAACAGAATGTATTAAAGCCTAGCAACTAGCATTTTCAGAAGGACAGACCAGCAATGGCTGCCTACATATTTCTTTCAGTAAAGGCTTACCTTAAATTGCATCATTTTGCCTTCTCATTTCATGGATTTCAGGCTTCTGTAAAGAATCAAGGAAAATCAGTGAACAATATATTGTGAGAACTGTTTGGGGCTTGTAATTACACCCAGAGAGTACCCAAACGTACCTCCCAGATAGCAAAGATAACTTGCCACAAATTTGTTGCAGTGTTGCTGCACATTTTCAGTGGCAAGGTGTACACTTGCAGAATACTTAAAGCATAAGTTCTAGTTGACGCTTCCCCAATTTGTAGCAAATTTGCATGGCAAGTCTCTAGCAAGAGCAAAGTTGCAATGGTGAGTCTACAGCAAGAGCCATGCAAGTCTGCAGCATTAAATTTCAGCCACAGTGACCCCTGTGGTGGGATGACTATTGCACAACATAACTGAACAAGAACTTGCAGCAGACTTGCAGAATGTTTGCAAAGAAAGTTAATCTGAAGCCATGCAATACGGACTTGCTGCAATTGTGCAACAAACTTGTGAAGCCTGGCACGTCTAACAATAGCTTAACAAGTAATTTTCAAACTTGTAGCACAATTGCTTGCTATCTGGGCTTGACTTGGGGATGTACAATTGTACAATACCTAGGTACCACTGTTGCCTACTGTAGGTCTGTCACCCTCCACGTGTTAAATTATCAGTAATTTTGGATATCAAAAAAAGTTCTGCAATTAGCCTAGGCCCCTCATATGAAATTTTCCAAAAACTGATACTCTCTGTGTAAATATGCATGCCTCAGTTAAATAGAACAGCTACTTTCAGATTTACTTGATGTATAGTTGCAAAGAAAACAGTTTCTTGCACTGTTTATTTTTATCTGTCTTTTGAATTCAGTTTAAGGTTTTGCTATAGTTACCTTAATTGCTTGCTGCAAATAATTTTTATTTTATTGGATTCTCAGCTACTGAGATTCCTCCAGCCCTGGTAGGTTTCTGTTCTCATAAATGTCTTCACTTAATTCCACATGCAAACCATCATCGTCTCTCTAAAAAGTAACATTCTTTTAATTTGCTGTAGTACTGAAATGGCAGGCAGTAACAAATTCATTATTCAAGGTGCGTCTGTGAAAACGTACATCCTATTTTATTATATGGATGTTCAGAATGTAAAACAGAACCATATGTAACCATATAGATTCAATTAGTTTTTTCTTACAGCTTGCATAAATCTTGGGAAATAATTATGCAGTATTCTGATATGTAAGAGTTATTTTAATATTAGCAAAGTTATACAATCATGTGCATTAAAATACATTTAAAAATAGGAAATTTTCTTGCAAATAGATAGATGTTTAAAGCAAGGCATAATGGTTTAATGACAATTTTTTTTATTTAAAAATTTTTTATATACATTTCAAATATATATATATATATATATATATATATATATATATATATATATATATATATATATACAGTATCTCACAAAATGAGTACACCCCTCACATTTTTGTAAATATTTTATTATTTCTTTTCATGTGACAACACTGAAGAAATGACACTTTGCTACAATGCAAAGTAGTGAGTGTACAGCTGGTATAACACTGTCAATTTGCTGTCCCCTCAAAATAATTCAACACACAGACATTAATGTCTAAACTGCTGGCAACAAAAGTGAGTAAATGTCCAAATCGGGCCCAAAGTGTCAATATTTTTTTTGGCCACCATTATTTTCCAGCACTGCCTTAACTCTCTTGGGCATGGAGTTCACCAGAGCTTCACAGGTTGCCACTGGAGTCCTCTTCCACTCCTCCATAACAACATCACGGAGCTGGTGGATATTAGAGACCTTGTGCTCATTCACCTTCCATTTGAGGATGCCCCACAGTTGCTCAATTGGGTTTAGATCTGGATCAACTTTACCCTCAGCTTCTTTAGCAAGACATCTTGAATGTATGTTCAGGGTCCTTATGTTAGAATACTGCCCTGTGGCCCAGTCTCCGAAGGGAGGAGATCATGCTCTGCTTCAGTATTTCACAGTGCATGTTGGCATTCATGGTTCCCTCAGTTCCAGCAGCACTCATGCAGCCCCAGACCATGACACTCCCATCACCATGCTTGACTGTAGGCAAGACACACTTGTCTCTGTACTCCTCACCTGGTTGTCGCCACACACACTTGACACCATGTGAACCAAATAAGTTTATGTTGGTCTCATCAGACCACAGGGCATGGTTCCAGTAATCCATGCCCTTAGTCTGCTTGTCTTCAGCAAACTGTTTGCAGCTTTCTTGTGCATCATCTTTAGAAGAGGCTTCCTTCTGGGACGACAGCCATGCAGACCAATTTGATGTAGTGTGCAGCTGATGGTCTGAGCACTGACAGGATGCCCCCCCACCCCTTCAACCTCTACAACAATGCTGGCAGCACTCATATGTCTAATTCCCCTAACCAACCTCTGGATATTTACTTAGGGGTGTACTCACTTTTGTTGCCAGCGGTTTAGAAATTAATGGCTGTGTATTGAGTTATTTTGAGGGGACAGCAAATTTACACTGTTATACAAGCTGTACACTCACTACTTTACATTGTAACAAAGTGTCATTTCTTCAGTGTTGTCACATGAAAAGATATAATGAAATATGTACAAAAATGTGAAGGGTGTACTCACTTTTGTGAGATACTGTACAGGTGATACTCGAAAAATTAGAATATCGTGCAAAAGTTCATTTATTTCAGTAATGCAACTTAAAAGGTGAAACTAATATATGAGATAGACTCATTACATGCAAAGCAAGATAGTTCAAGCTGTGATTTGTCATAATTGTGATGATTATGGCTTACAGCTCATGAAAACCCCAAATCCACAATCTCAGAAAATTAGAATATTGTGAAAAGGTGCAATATTCTAGGCTCAAAGTGTCCCACTCTAATCATCTAATTAAGCCATAACACCTGCAAAGGGTTCCTGAGCCTTTATATGGTCTCTCAGTCTGGTTCAGTAGGAATCCCAATCATGGGAAAGACTGCAGAGCTGACAGTTGTGCAGAAAACCATAATTGACACCCTCCATAAGGAGGGAAAAAATCAAAAGGTAATTGCAAAAGAAGTTGAATGTTCCCAAAGTGCTGTATCAAAGCACATTAATAGAAAGTTATGTGGAAGGAAAAGGTGCACAAGCAGCAGGGATGACCGCAGCCTGGAGAGGATTGTCAGGAAAAGGCCGTTCAAAGGTGTTGGGGACTTTCACAAGGAGTGGACTGAGGCTGGAGTCAGTGCATCAAGAGCCACCACACACAGACGGATCCTGGACATGGGCTTAAAATGTTGTATTCCTCTTGTCAAGCCGCTCCTGAACAACAAACAATGTCAGAAGTGGTCTGGTCTGTAACTCAGTGGTCCAAAGTCCTCTTTTCTGATGAGAGCAAATTGTGTATCTCATTTGGAAACCAAGGACCCACAGTATGGAGGAAGAATGGAGAGGCACACACTGCAAGATGATTGAAGTCCAGTGTGATGTTTTCACAGTCTGTGTTGATTTGGGGAGCCATGTCATCTGCTGGTGTTGGTCCACTGTGCTTCATTAAGTCCAGGTTCAACGCAGCCATCTACCAGGAGATTTTGGAGCACTTCATGCTTCCTTCTGCAGACAAGCTCTATGGGGATGCTGACTTTATTTTCCAGCAGGACTTGGTACCTGCCCACACTGCCAAAAGCACCAAAACCTGGTTCAATGACCGTGGGGTTACTGTGCTTGAATGGCCAGCAAACTCGCCTGACCTGAACCCCAGAAAGAATCTATGGGGCATTGCCAAGAGAAAGATGAGAGACATGAGACCCAACAATGCAGAAGAGCTGAAGGCTGCTATTGAAGCATCCTTGTCTTCCATAACACCTCAGCAGTGCTACAGGCTGATAGCTTCCATGCCACACCGCATTGAGGCAGTAATTGCTGCAAAAGGGGCCCAAACCAAGTACTGAGTACATATGCATGCTTATACTTTTCAGAGGTCTGATATTGTTCTATGTACAATCCTTGTTTTGTTGATTGCATGTAATATTCTAATTTTCTGAGATTGTGGATTTGGGGTTTTCATGAGCTGTAAGTCATAATCATCACAATTATGACAAATCACGGCCTGAACTATCTTGCTTTGCATGTAATGAGTCTATCTCATATATTAGTTTCACCTTTTAAGCTGCATTACTGAAATAAATTAACTTTTGCACGATAGTCTAATTTTTCAAGTATCACCTGTATGTATATATATATATATATATATATATATATATATATATATATATATA
>BLSH010068568.1:1388990-1401617 GCA_018402905.1 Glandirana rugosa
GCTGCCCCTAATTTAGATCGTTTCCTTTTGTTTGGTGTTACTACTCTGATTGATTCTCTAGATATGCTTACAGATATACTTTACCTTGAGAAATGGTTGGTGATATTAACTTCCTGTTTGTGGCACATTAGTATATGTGAGGGGGGAAACTTTTCAAGATGGGTGGTGACCATGGTGGCCATTTTGAAGTCGGCCATTTTTTTTTTTTTCTTTTTTTTTTTATTTCCACTTCAGTAGACCGTTTTAAGAGTTCCATTTCATATAGACATTCGTATAGATCTCTTAGTTAGTCTCATCATTGTGGTTTGTTTTCCTTTGCTAGATTTAATCCCCGTCCCCTCCCTTCACCCTCCCTCCTTAAATAATTTCCCATAACTTAGTTTTATTAATATTTTTTTAATATTTATATGTTTTATTTTGTTCCCACTTCATTCGCTTCATCCACTCCACGCCTCCCATCCAACCAAGCTTATATTTCTCCCTATAGGGTCTTCTTCTCTAGACCTACTCTATTTGCTTCATTTTGCTTTCACCTCTTCTACCTTTCTTCATCACTTCCTTCTCCTTGAGTCACCCCTCTATTTCCCCATTCCAGGGTCTCCATTTTTCTTCAAACGTTCTAAGTTTTCCTCTTTTAATGTACGTTGCTCTTTCCTTCCATTTCGTTTCCCTAAGTGTTTTGATCCAGTCCTCTACCTTAGGTGGGGCTTTCTCTTGCCATTTTTGCGCAATCACCTTCCTAGCTTGAAATAGGCAGCCAATCACTAGTTCAAAGTGTTTCAAACATCTCACTCTCTCATCTAAGATGCCTAATGCACATACTTGTACTCCTTTAATTAAGGAGAGACCACAGACCTTATTGATCTTTTCTATTACCCCCTCCCAATATCTGAAGAGTTTAGGACAGCGCAGTATCATGTGCACCAGAGACCCCCTTCCACTACATCTTGGGCATCTGTCATCCTGTCTTTTCCCATATCTATACAGCTTTTCCGGGGTGTAGTAAACCCTATATAACCAGTATAGGTGGGACATTCTTTGTGCCGGGGACATTGAAACCAAGGGACCAGTCTTTAAATACTGGTTCCATAGTTCCTCAGGGATTTCTCCTACATCTTCTTCCCATTTCTTTTTGATAGATGCCTCATCCCCGTTTTTTTTTGTATGCACATACAGTTCCCTATATACCTTGGAGATTACTCCTCTACGTTCTATTGTCTCCATTACTCCTTGGAGGATAGGGAATTCACTCCATTCTAAATGCACATCTTTAAATTGCGTTTGTAATGCGTGTCTGATTTGTAAAAACCTGAAAAAGGACCATTTCGGGATACCAAACTCCTCCCTCAGTCCCTTGAAAGATTTTAATGTGTTATTTGCGTATAATTGGCTGACCCATACTATTCCCCTTCTTTCCCATTCCTTGATTTTTTCCAGCTTTTTAAGTTCTGGCCATTTGTTATTGTTCCACAAGGGGGTGAACTTAGAGGGCTTTTCGTACCCCAACAGGGTCTTGCTCACCTCCCATACCCTCGTAACTAGTTTCATTGTGGGAGTTTTGGGCGACAATGCGTTTGCCTCCAATGTTTCTAGTAAATTACTATGGTTTGAGCAAGCCAGCATCATGCGGTTAATTAATTTGAAGTCGGCCATTTTTAATCCAACTTTTGTTTTTTCAATAGGAAGAGGGTCATGTGACACATGAAACTTATTGGGAATTTCACAAGAAAAACAATGGTGTGCTTGGTTTTAACGTAACTATATTCTTTCATGAGTTATTTACAAGTTTCTGACCACTTATAAAATGTGTTCAATGTGCGGCCCATTGTGTTGGATTGTCAATGCAACCCTCTTCTCCCACTCTTCACACACTGATAGCAACACCGCGGGAAATTTTACAATACCTGGGCCTGCTGGTTAACATTTATTGACAATAGACAAACTTAATGACCGCCCTATGGCTGTAAGGGAAAGGGAGACACCCAGCTGTCCAGTCGGGGACGGGAGCGGGAGAGGATAACTATCTCTTAACATTCTTCTTGCGCCTTCAGCCCCCCCCCCCCAATTCGTCCTACATCCCTGCTACATACCCCTACTTTCGTCTTTCTTTTTTCTTTTCTTTTCTCTAGTCTCTTTTTTGAACCATTGAATTACAGATTTTCAGATAGAGCCCCACAAACTGATTACTTAGTAATTGACCACTGAATAAACACTACTCGCATTTCCCTAGGCTTGGGGATAGGGGGGGCCGTGGGAGCGATGGGCGGGCACACCGGGACTGCCCCACAGAATGTTCCCACAGGGGTGGGAGTTGGCCCGGGGTGCCCGCTGGTTGGCCCTGTGTCCATGCCGCCCGCTCCAGTTCAAAAAGTAAAAATATAAGCCCTAAGCCAGGATACTAGAGACGCTTCGCAAAGGCTGGTCAGGAATTAACAAGCCTCTAAAGCAGGATTATTAGAGAGATGACAACAAGCATGACACGCGTGATTATGTAAACACATAATACATCAGATGAGCAATACGAATTGAAACTGTTGGAAGTCAAAATCACACCAAGCACGATTTCTGTTGTAATGACTGTAATAAACATTGTCTTTATCAGTAATCACATAAATAACTTGTAACAACAGTATTGTTACCTTTCATATGCTTCAATAAAATGTTTGGAAAAAAAAATAAAAATAAATCATATTTGTGTAAAAAAAAAAAAAAAAAAAGTCTAAGGGGGTCAGATCGGTAGATCTTGGGGGCCATTCAACTGTCCCACAACGACCAATCCACTTTCCAGGAAACTGTTCATCTAGGAATGCTCGGACCTGACACCCATAATGTGGTGGTGCACCATCTTGCTGGAAAAACTCAGGGAACGTGCCAGCTTTAGTGCATAAAGAGGGAAACACATCATCATGTAGCAATTTCGCATATCCAGTGGCCTTGAGGTTTCCATTGATGAAGAATGGCCCCACTATCTTTGTACCCCATATACCACACCATACCATCAATTTTTTGGTTCCAACAGTCTTGGAGGGATCTATCCAATGTGGGTTAGTGTCAGACCAATAGCGGTGGTTTTGTTTGTTAACTTCACCATTCACATAAAAGTTTGCCTCATCACTGAACAAAATCTTCTGCGTAAACTGAGGGTCCTGTTCCAATTTTTGTTTTGCCCCTTCTGCAAATTCAGTGCGCTGATCTGGGTCATCCTCGTTGAGATGCTGCAGTAGCTGGAGTTTGTAAGGGTGCCATTTGTGAGTAGCTAATATCCGCAGAAGGGATGTTCGACTAATGCCACTCTCCAGTGACATGCGGCGAGTGCTACACTGTGGGCTCTTGCTGAATGAAGCTAGGACAGCCACTGATGTTTCTTCATTAGTGACAGATTACATGCGTCCACATTTTGGCAAATCCAACACTGAACCAATTTCATGAAACTTAGCAAGCAGTTTTCTAATGGTAGCATGGGAGATGGGTGGTCTCGTAGGCTGTCTTGCACTGAAATCTGCTGCAATGACCCGGTTACTGCGTTCACCAGACATCAACACAATTTCTATCCGCTCCGCACGTGTTAACCTCAGCGACATGTCAATGGCTGTAAACAAAGAGAAACTTGTAAATAACTCATGAAAGAATAAAGTTACATTAAAACCAAGCACACCAATTTCTTGTTAAATTCCCTATAAGTTTGATGTGTCACATGACCCTCTTCCTATTGAAAAAACAAAAGTTGGATTCAAAATGGCTGACTTCAAAATGGCCACCATGGTCACCACCCATCTTGAAAAGTTTCCCCCCTCACATATACTAATGTGCCACAAACAGGAAGTTAATATCACCAACCATTCCCATTTTATTAAGGTGTATCCATATAAATGGCCCACCCTGTATATATATATATATATATATATATATATATATATATATATATATATATAATGATACGGGGATGTTTAGCTCTAGTGATAGATGTGTTTTTCAAGTAAGTTCATGTCAGTCCGTATTTTATTTAAGGGTCTGGCACCCCACTTTTATTAAAAGGCAAAACTAAGGCAAAAGTACAAGATAAACAGATTACCCACACAGGGGTGCTTCTCCAGCAAAAATAGAAATAATGACAGCAAAAAAATGGCAAGTCACCTGGCTACACTTTGGCAGCATAACTGCTGTTAATACAAAGGCTTTTCCCAGCTCACTTAGCCTCAGTTTGTAGTACCTCACTGCACAGGCCTACTCCTGGCCTCAGCTTTATTCTCCAGCCCCCCTGGGTTTACTCACTATCTCAGAGACCGCCTGCCTTTCTGGACCCGCCACCCGTCTCAGTTTTCCCAGACCCACTCATGGTCTCCAAGGCCTGTGTAACTGTCCTGGTTTTCTCAGTCCTTGGGCAAGAAGTCCACCACACCAGGGATGTAGTTTCTGAAAAGCACCCCCAGCTCTGCTGGCAGGGGTTTGTCTCCACACAGCAGCCACTGCAACTCCAATTCCCACTCCTACTTCACTTGCAGCTCTCACTAGACCATTGTTATAAGTGCACCTGGGCACACACCTTGCTGGACACTCTGTAGTCCTGCAAACGTGCAAACCCTGTGTCCTTTTCCTGAACATTTCCATAGTGACAGGGTCTCGCACTGTCTCAATATATATCAGGGGATCAGTTGCAACTAGGACTCATTGGGCTATAATTGTTTACCAAAATAGTTAAAGTGACCATGTCATACAACTGCAATTGGCAATATATAGGATGCATGTAAATAAGAAAGTTAATACTTACCACTTCTACCACCTGTACTGCTAAAAACCAGTTCACTGAAGAGAAATCCTTTGCAGCAAATGTTACACCAAAAAAGATCATTTAGCTTTGATCAGTTTCTAAAGCCCACATTTTTATGATACTGATGGATGAATGCTTAAGACAAAAAAATATTGCTAATGAAAACAAATTGGTTGATTGTGTAAGTTATTTGTGCAAAATTATATCTCCTTAGGTTGATTTTTGCTCCATATTTTGTATATTTTTCATTATAACAATTGTTAGTGCCTAATAAACCCTTTCCCAGAGAGTTATGACCTGACTAACTTTAGAACTACGGTCAAAGTAAACTTAATGGACTAAACTAACTTTTTTTGTGGAAGAGCTTTGGGACCATCTGAAAATGTATAACACAAAATTGGGAATTGCAGAGTCAGAATTCTGAAATATAAGTTCAGAATTCTTAATTTCAAAGTCAGAATTCTGAAATACAACATCAGAATTCTGTGTTTCAAAGTTAGAATTCTGAGATTAAAAATATGAATTCTGATATTTCTCTGAATCAAGAGTGAGCAGTCTAAGATGACAACTCTGCTTCTCCATACTGTTACATTGAGTAAGTATTGTCAGCATATGTTAGGAACTTACTTGGAGCAACATCAGAATAAAATGTAAAAAAAAACCCTGAAAAAAAATGATGCAGGCAGCACATCTAAGAATGTGTAAGCTGCAGCATATTAATTTTTTTGTTCATGGGTTTAGGTATACTTTACAAATTGGCAGTTTGTAAAATTTTGTTTAACTGTCTGATATGTAAATATAAACTTAAATGTTTACACTGTTATGTACTCAGCATTGTACTTACCACTATTTTCATTGCACTGTGTTGTGATGTGTTGCATGCAGCATTGCCTCAGTGCACTATATTTAGTGTGACAGTTCTGGCTAGCTTTTATTCAGTAGTAGTACCTGTATATAACAGAATATTTTATGACATAACTGCTTATGGAACGCACATCTGTGTCTTATTAGCCTTCACAAGATCAGGGATGCTGGGGGAGGAGAGGGTTCTTATGAAATACTTTGCTGATTATATTAAGAGAGAATAAAGTTGCCATTAAAATTTAGTTGCCTAACAATTCTGTAATGCCTTCCAATTCATTGCAGAACTGTCCAGCAAAACAAATATAATTAATCAATTTCCTCTAGCTTTCTGGAGCAATTTTATAGAAAACCAGGCCCAGGTGGAATATAAATTGTGACTGGGGGGAACTTTCAGGGTACAGGATCGGTAGTCTGCAAGATCAGTAATTTTGATTGACTTCAAGTCTTGGAAAGGGTAAATATGCCACTGAAATGTTAGACCTTTAGTAGCCCTAGTGACAAGATCACTGTCTTACCAATACCTTCTTTGTTTTGCTCTTTCCATACGGAATTGTTCAGTCTATACCTCTGCTTTGTACTTTATACTCTGCACAGCATGTATGACATTGAAATACTCTGAAAATGCAGACATTTGAAATGCAGATAAAAATATTTAAAGAATAAGTAGGTAAGGTAAAACTACTACCAATACTGGACAAAACCTATTTTGTTTTTGCTTTCTGTAGTATAAAGGAAAGGTTGGAATCTCTATAATGTTTTCATTGCAGTCCAGGATCCTTTTGGGAGAATCCCTGTCAAGTCTTGTTCCCCAGTACTGGATCAAGGATCAGTGGAATGTTCTACTATGGAGAAAAAAAATAATAAATCCCCCTTTTCTAGTAGAGATGAGACAGGTTAAGATCAATAACTGTACTGGTCTCACTGCCTCTATACACAGGAACAGATGGCAAATCTTTCATGCATTTTGTCAAGTTGAAATGTCAAATCCCTGTCCACAATACAACCCTTGTCCACATACAAGGTAAAGGTTTGAAGTACAGTACATGCAGCTCACAGTTTAAATCTCATACAATAAAGTAACTACAATTTCTGAAACCAGTACCATGAGATGATGACCAAGAATATACTTAGAGGTCTATGTATACAAAAAAATTGCTTTGCAAATGTCTCAGTATTCCCACAAAAGTAATGAATACTATAGATATTATAATAAGATTTGTTCTGAAAGGTGTTAATTTCTTGCAATGTTTCCCATGGACATATCATGACTAAACCACATAAGATATTTGATCCTTTAGGCTGGGTTCACACCTAAATGTGTTGCGGCTCACAGCAAGGGTCCGGTGCGTCCCTGTTCTTCATTTCAGGGACGAATCAGGCACAAATTTTTGCCTGAATTCGGACCTAAAATGGAGCCAAAGACGCACAGGACCACTGTGCAATTTGTACCGCGGCTGCCACAGAGATGTGTGAACCAGCTCCATTGAGAGCCAGGCACACTCTCCTGTCATGCAAATTGGATGCAAGGAAACCCACATACAATTTGCACTAGTGTGAACCCAGCCTAAAAGTTTATTAGTTTTTCCACTATCAATTATTACTCCTAGGTTATTAACGAGATCTGAGCAATGAAAGTGTGTGTCCTTCAAACACAAAGGAGCTAGACACACCTATGACAGCACCTGGTATTCAGCCATTCGGGTTATTTAGACAGACATTTATGGCTAGTAATATGTAATGCCAGGCTTAAAGGACAAATACAGCAGGGTATTGAGTGTAGGATTGAGCCCAAGGATAACTCTTATTTTAGAAATATTGCTGTAAATGATAAGGAACCCAATGATATTCAGATCAACCAGCCATGAAAAAATCTTAAAGACTGAATAACTGTGAGATCAAAACCACTGCCACATGCATCTTCTTCCACTACTTGGGTATACCTCAGGAACCACATGCGAACAATCGTGCATATGGCATTACTCAATAACTGCAACAAAACTTGAAGCTTCTTTTTTTTTTTTAATTAAAATAACAAACATGTTATACTTACCTGCACAGAGCAGCCCCCATCCTCTTCTTTTGGGGTCTCCCATTGGTGCTCCAGGCTCCTCCTCTTAACTTTAAATATATGCCTAGACCTTCAGTGAAAGTGCTGTCCTATGCTGTCCCTGCTGTCCAGTAACTGCCTATCCTTCAAGTAATGTGAAATGAGTTGATTATCAATAATATATCATGTACAATAAGCAGTCTGCATTTTCTCTTTTGCCCAGGCCCACATTTTTATCCACTGCATAGTGTCTCTGTGGAACAGCTCTTTGCATTTCTAGACCTCTTGCCCCAGGTGACACCATCAATGTAATCCAGTGAACTGAAGTAGGAGTCCAGGTGGAATATGCCTCTGAAGATTTTGCAGTCCTAATAGGCCCCTGTGAGGGTAGAAGAACGAAGGGTGCATTAAACCACGCTAATAAATCTCTGTTAGACAGCAAAATTTTAGACTTTAATAATAGTCCCACTTTAATGGTGTATAGTTAGAGAAGCTCAAAAGAAGGAGTTAAATGCACCCTGCCTTTTGTACACATAAATTGCCAAATTGAAACACGCTGACCTAATGATCTACAATATATGTTTCTGATCAGTTATATAACCCATGCCCTGAGGAATATTTTAAACGCTTAAATAAAGAAATAAATAGGCATAGCAAATGAACTCTGCAGAACCTTCACGCAGTGTTTTCATTACAACATTGGGAAAGATATGAAAGACAAGAGGGCCAGCTATGTTGAGAAAACAAAAGAAACTTATTAAACAGAGGATGTGTCCTTCACTCAGTCTTTAACTTGGATAGTCACACACTCCAGCATCCCAAGTACATTTAATATTAAAGCAGCAGGCAGCAGCACATTCTTTGGCTAAGCTATATTTTGATTTTACAATTTGCACAGACTTCTCCCTTTTCATCCCAATGACATCATACATTCTGGAATCCTTCAGTAGTTTCTGAAAAATTGGAGCTTTGAACGTGCATGTTGAGAATGGTTAAAGTAATCTTCCAGTACAACTGCTCCGCTGTTGCCATTAGTAATGGTTACACTTCTCTTGATTGTTTAACGAAAATGTTCAAAATACCTGCACTGGATAACTGTTAAACTTACATCCTCATTTCTTAATTTTTGTAGACTCAGTGCTAAGTCGACCATAGATGGTTCGAAGATTCAAACCATGTATGGGCAGGCTGAATGTACCCAAGTTGATTGATCGATCAGCTTGGGTACAACTAGCCTGCCAGATTTTGCTGTACAAGCGATCATTGCTAGTGACTGTAACAGCTGCTAGCAATATCCACTGTGTTCTCCTGGCAGCGATGGCTCCCCCGCCAGGTGACTCCCCTGTCAACACTGCCTATTTTGATGATGGAATCAAGCAAATTCTATGGCCAGTCTTAGATCTTTCACACAACAAGCAGAGGGACCTTTACAATAGGACCAGAATTCTTTGTTTGAATAATGAATATTTTGAGGTCTCTGCTTCTGTTGTTAGTTTACAAGCATACAATTTTCTTGTACGATTTTACAAAACCATAAGGTCAAACTTAAACACTTTCACTTTGTATGCAATCTTTGTATACAATTGGAAAGGCCCTTGCACTACATAGTGTAAGGTAAATCTAAAGGAAATTGAATGAGAAAATTGTATGATGTATGGCCAGATGGTCATTCCAGGGAAAAAATGAGTCGATTCCAGCGCAAAAGACCTTCAAGATGGTAGGCAACTGTAATAACACAGGACAATGGACCAGACGAATGCTGCCCCCCTCAGACGGGGAAATCCAAAAGTGACTAAAAAACAAAACAGAAGGAAGGCGCACACACCTAGTGCATTACCAAGGATAAATTTAATGAAAGTAAAAAAGTAGAATATGGATGCTCACAAAATTGGCGTCACAAAGCCATAGAACAAGACAAGATAAAAATAAAGCACAAGGCGGGATAAAAGATGACGCATTTCGGGGGTGTACCCCCTTCTTCAGAGCTACGCTTATCTGAACTGCCAGACCGAGCAGTATATAAAGAAGTGACCAACAAGGCTAGAAATTCAATCAATTGACCAATTGGTCAATTTATCAATCATCCAATTGACCAATTGATTTAGATGGGTACACAGGAACACCCAAAAGCAGACCAAAAAAATAAATAAATATGTAATTTAAATAATAATATGAATACTCTTATCCATACTAGATGTCAATGGCAAATGTAAATGCATATAAAAAAGGAATTTTTTTTTATATTCATATTTATATTCCCAGGGTCACTTACCCAGCTGTGTCACCATCTCTAAATCGGGAACCAGTGTGTGCTCGGGGACACAGGAAGTGTGAAATCCGGAAGTGCCGCAATGTAAAAACCGGAAATGCCAAGGAGCGTCCCTGCCCATGCAGTGAATAAACTTCATGGGGAGGATAATAATGACACACATCGGAGAGGGAGAAGGCAACCAATCAACCCCTAGGAGGGGACATCTACCCAGAGGCTGTGTGCTCAATGAGCCGCCGGAACGGTATGGGGAACGTTCCGAAAGGAACGGCGATCTGGGGGCGTTACAGGTCATATCTGACGGAAATGACGTGCCTGTGTACCCAAGTGTGAATGAAAGAAAAGTGGTCACAATAGCAACGGTCTGACTGTGCCAAGAAGCGGATAGAGTGCATACATGATAAATGAAATACAAATAAATTAATATCAATAAATTAATATCAAAAACTGACAAACATGTGGATGCTAAACAGCTAAATAAATTGGATAGACCATTTGGATACACTAAATGAGAAATAAAAAATATAAAATGAATAATAAAAAATGAAAAATAAATGCAACAAATTCTTCATCAAACATAATCGAAAATTGGATAAAGTAGATTAAATTCAATTAGATCAAATGATCAAATGTGATGGATAAATATAACGTAATAAATGATAATAGTAAATAAATGAAAATATATATAAAACATATAATATATATATATATATATATATATATATATATAATGTAATGAATTAAAAAAAAGGTAATAAATAGAAAAAATGAATGAAAAAAAGAATAAAGTGTACACAAAGACCTAAAAAATGTTATACACATATATATATATATATATATATATATATATATATATATACACACATATACAAACGCATGTGTATTCTCCCTCTTTTGAGCACAAACATATATACATGTAAAAAACTTTTTTAATGGGATAATCTCTCATAAAATGTTTTTTCCTTTTTAACAGGTCGAGGCAGGGAGACAGGTCGAGGCAGGGAGGTAGGCGAACCCTAGTGACAAAACGCAAACCACCCTACTAGACCAAGGATAGCGAGATAGCAGGAAGCATGCCCAAAAGATATGACCCAAGGGCATGGTTGCAGAAAAACTTGATAATGCGAACAGGGCCTAACTAATAAAATAGGGTCTGGACATCTAACCCTAAGTTTAGGTCCTCAAGAGGGAAAATCGGGGTGATGATCTTGAAAAAAGGGGGGGTCCCTAGTACGTCAAGGCGGGGAGGTGGGCGAATCCTACTAACAACTCACACACTGCCCTAATTGATTAAGGATATGAGAAGACAGGAAGCGTACCCAGGAAGTATGACCCAAAAGCATTGTTGTAAAAACCTATTAATGGCAAGGGGACACACCTATAGGGCCTGAACACTACATTAGGGTCTGGACATCTAACCCTATGTTTAGGCCCCTAGGTGCCAGGGCCCCCAAACAATGGATCCAAAAGGACTATCTCCTACATAACTTCCGGAACCTTTGTTCAATGTCCACATCCTCTCTCACGACTTCTAGGCCAAAGAGTCTCAGGCCGGAGGGGTTCTGGTTATGTTTATTTAGGAAATGTAGGGGTAGTGAATGCTTGTCAAAGCCCTTCAGTATGTTCCTTTTATGTACCCCAAAATGGGTCCGTAAAGTAAGTATAGTGCGGCCCACATATATCAGGCCACAAGGGTACAGTATACAATACACCACAAACTCAGACCCGCAGTTGATAAATTGGCGAATGGCGTGGGTTTGGCGATCATTCCCCATAATCTCCTTCTTCCTGTGCCACATGTATTGGCATGCTCCACAGTTGGTGTAGCTCTGAGGAAGGGGGTACGCCCCCGAAATGCGTCAGCTTTTATCCAGCCTTGTGCTTGATTTTATCTTGTCTTGTTCTATGGCTCTTTGACGCCAATTATGTGAGTATATATATTCTACTTTTTTACTTCCATTAAATGTATCCTTGGTAATGCACTAGGTGTGTGTGCCTTCCTTGTTTTGTTTTTTAGTCAAATGGTCATTCCACTCAAAATGAACTATTTAGTTTGAGTAGATAACATTAGGTTGCTCCTTTTACTTCTATGAGAGGCTGATGGTGAAAGATTTGCACGTGACTTCCCGGGTTGCTACTAAATTATCATCCTGGAATTGATTGATGGTTTAAAATGCAAATTACTAAAGTATTTACTTTCACCATAGCCTGTGTTCCAACAAAAATCCTCTGTTAAAAGTGACAAGTTCAGTAAAATAGACATGTGGAGGTACGGACAACTAAAACATTTCGTGGCAGCACTCCCTCAACCAGTGAGATCAGAAAAGGACCTTACACCAATAGAGAAAATATGTGAGACAACAAAAATGAGAGGAGGGATCTCCAAAATGTACAAAATAATACTGGCATTAGGAGAAGAAGAGAGACCCCCATATATGGAAAAGTGGGAAACGGAACTAGGAGCACGAAAGACTAACCGTCAGTGGGAAAGGATAATATCGAGTATTGATGGAACCGCAGTGGATACTCAGACCAGAGAAATGAACTATAAATGTATGGCTAGATGGTACTTGACCCCAAATAAAACAGCTAAATACCGAAGGGAAGGAACGGACCATTGTTGGCGAGGATGTAAAATAAAGGGTACAATGGCACACCTGTGGTGGGATTGTCCTGTGA
>BLSH010068609.1:24426-35165 GCA_018402905.1 Glandirana rugosa
ATAAAGAATGAAAAACGATATTATGTATAGGTTTTTTTTTATATTTTTTTGATAAAAAAGTAGTCAAAACCGGCTAAATATAAGAAGGAGTATAAATACCATTTTTTTTAGCGTTAGCCGCATATAACTAACCGAACGGCGCAAATGCTTACTATTCTTAAGTAAATACCCAAAAATAAAAAATTAAAAAAAATGATCGTTACCGCCACTAGACGCTAAAAATAGTCGTGACACTACACAGTTAACCCCTTAGAGTGCCCCCTGCAGGTTAACCCCTTCCCTGCCAGTGACATTTATACAGTAATCAGTGTATTTTCATAGCACTGATCGCTGTATAAATGCCAATGGTCCCAAAATAGTGTCAAAATGGTCCGACATGTCCGCTGCAATATCACAGTGCTGATAAAAATCGCAGATCACCGCCATTGCTAGTAAAAAAAATTAAAAAATAAAAACCCATAAATGAATTCTTATCATTCGTAAACGCGGCAAGCCAATCAATATACGCCGATTGCGATTTTTTTTACCATAAATATGAGGAAGAATATAAATCGGCCAAAACTGATGAAAAAATAGTTTTTTTATATTTTTTTTTGGATATGTATTATAGCAAAAAGTAAGAAATATTGTTTTTTTTTTTTTTCAAAATTGTCGCTCTTTTTTTGTTTATAGCGGTGATCAGAAATGATGCAGAGGTGATACCACCAAAAGAAAGCTCTATTTGTGGAAAAAAAAGGACGCAAATTTTGTTTGGGTACAACGTTGCACGACCATGCAATTGTCAGTTAAAGTGACGCAGTATAGTGGAGAATATATAGTACAGTCAGTGTAGTATATATAACACAGTGTATTGAAGTGGTTAAGGGAAACTCCACGGCAAAAAATTGGCGCGGGGGTCCCCCCCAAAATCCATACCAGACCCTTCAGGTCTGGTATGGGTTTTAAGGGGAACCCCATGCCAAAATGAAAAAAAAAAACGAAGTGGGGGTCCCCCCCAAAATCCATACTAGGCCCTTCAGGTCTGGTAAGGATTTTAAGGGGAACCCCGTGCCAATTTTTTTCAAAATTGTCATGGGGGTCCCCTACAAAAATCCATACCAGACCCTTATCCGAGCATGCAACCTGGCAGGTCAGGATGGGAGGGGGGGGGGGGCGAGCGAGTGCCCCCCCTCCTGAACCATACCAGGTTACATGCCCTCAACATGGGGATGGGGACAAGGGCCTTTTCCTGACAACCCTGGGCTGTGGTTGTCAATGTCTGTGGGTGGGGGGCTTATTGAATTCTGGAAGATCCCGTCCCCCCATGTGAATGAGTATCGGATACATCGTACCCCTACCCATTCACAAAAAAAAAAAAGAGCCATTTTTTGACAAGTTCTTTATTAGAAAAAATAGCTCTGTCTTCTCCCTGAGCCGTCTTCTCCCGCCACTGTCTCTCCTGGAGCTGTCTTCTTCCTTGCCGCCACTGTCTTCTTTCTCGCCGCCACTGTCTTCTTCCTAGCCGCTGGTTATCTGCTGAAAACAAAAAAGACGATCTTCTGATGCTGTCTTCCTCCGTTGTCACGTCCCCTGCTATCTGACATGAAATGGTTCCTCTGGTACTCCAATTTGTGGCTGACCATTGTGAGACTATCAGCTTCGAGCTGATTACCTCACCCAAATTTCCTGTCATCCTGGGCATTCCTTGGTTTTCTATTCACAATCTCTCCATCCATTGGGGAGCACGAACTATACAGTTTGCATCCCCCCATTTCGAAGAAACATTGGTCAAGGAATCACAAGTTGATGTGGTGACTACCCAGTCATATGACTATTGCCTCCACAATACTATGAGTTCCAGGATGTCTGTGATAAGAAGAATGTCGACCAATTACCGCTTTATCGGCCATATGATTATCCAATTGAGCTGCTCCCAGGGGCAGAAATTCCCTTCGGACGTCTATTCAGTCTGTCAGAACCTGAATTAAAGGTGCTCAAGGAGTGGCTTGATGAGAATTTGGAGAAGGGCTTTATCAGTCACTCAACATCTCCTGCAGAAGCAGCCCTGTTCTTTGTCCAAAAGAAAGACTCCACCTTGGGTCCATGCATCGATTACAGGGACTTCAGTAAGGTCACTATTAAAAAAAAAGTTATCCACTCTCCTTGATCTCTGAAATGTTGGAAAGACTAAGTTCTGCTAAAATCTTTACAAAGCTAGACTTATGGGGGGCATATAACCTTGTCCGCATTGGTCAAAGAGATGAATGGAAAACCCCCTTTTGAACAATTTTGAGCATTTCAAGTCCTTACAACACTTCAACAACAATGTTTTTCAAATTCTGTTGGACCAGTTTGTGATTGCGTATCTGGATGATATTCTCATCTTTTCTGATAACCTTAAGGAACATCACAAGCATGTTTTCACTGTCTTTGAAAGATTAAGCAAGAATCACTTTATATCAAACTGGAGAAATGTGAGTTAGAACAAACCAAGATCCTGTTCTTGGGGTACATTAAAATAGAACTATAGGCAAAACTTTTTTTTTTCACTTTGGATAGAGTAAGGGAGGGTTATGACCCCTGTCAGATTTTTTTTCGCCATCTCTGTCCCATTGCGAAGATTTCCCTTCACTTCCTGCCCCATAGCCAAACAGGAAGTGAGAGGAAATCCCTGCAAATTAAAGGAATTTCTTGGGGACCCCCAGCTCACCAGAATTAGTGTCCCCATTGGAAGATTTCCCATCTATTACTTTTCTGGGGACAACCCAAAATTTGGGGATTTCTTTTTACTTTCACTTTCAATGATAATGGTAAACAGGACAAATAGCGAGGGTGAATGTCCTTAACGGAGGCAAAGACAGCAATAAAAAAAGTTTTGCCTTTAGTTATACTTTAATTCTCCAGAAGGAGTGAGCAGGGCCGGCACCACCATAAGGCAGCATAGGCAACCACTTGTGTTGCGTTTGATAAATATTTATGTTTTTTTTAACCACTTGACCACTGGGCACTCAAACCACCTTAACAACCAGACCAATTTTCAGCTTTCAGTGCTCTCACATTTTGAATGACAATTACTCAGTCATGCAACACTGTACCCATATGAAATTTGCGTCCTTTTTTCACACAAATAGAGCTTTCTTTTGGTGGTATTTAATCACCGCTGGGTTTTTTATTTTTTGCGCTATAATTAAAAAAAGATCGAAAAAGTTTCTGTTATAAAATTTTGCAAATTATTCATTTCTCCTTACGTTCACTGACAGACGCAGCTCTTCATGACTATGTGGGGTTTTATGTCCGTTACTACTAGGAGTTAACTAGGCAGGGAAAAGAAACAGCTGGCCCCTCCCCTGGGGGCCGTCCTCCTTTCCTACATCAAACCCCCTTCCTGTATAGCTCTTCAGTTTCAATGCCTAGTTCGCAAGGAGTTGACCTGGCTTCCCTTCAGGGGAACTGCGGTCTGATTGTGACCATTTTTTATTTTTTCTTATTTTCACTTCAATCAAGATGAAATCTTCTATCAAGAAGCCGGTCGGGGCATAGAGAGTCCTAGAGCTCTGTACTTTCCCCAACCTGGCCAACATGATGCGAAGCCAGTCCCGCCACTAGGGACCCGCCACATCCGGCCCGTTCTGTGCGGGCAGCCCGGGGTGCAATCCCCCTGCTGGTCCCCTCTACCGATGTGATTCGGCTGGGCGACTTGGGCCTGCAGCATACCGCCATCAAGGGCGCAAAGTCTGCTTAGGCGGCTACCGCGGCGTCGGATTGGTAAGTGAGCGCCCCCCTTCCTAGGGGCATGTCGGGGCCCGACGACTGCCGCAAACTGGGTTCTTGTAACGCCTCGGGAAAGCCAATGGTGGGACTCTATAGCTCCCTGCCCCCCGCCACACGCCCCCCCTCCCCCCCCAGCACCACTGCGATTACCCGGCCTTCTCATCCGGATCGCCATGCGGCGACCGGCCGCCATTTTGCGGCGGACCACCGCCATTTTGCCGTAGCCGCGGACATTCCCAGCCTATGGGGCTTTCCCTCTAGCCCTCGGAGCGGCCTATTTTGGTACTGCACGTTTCCTGAAAGGGTGTGTCGGCCTCTAGTGTTTCACAGCGGCCATTTTGACTGCATGCTCTGCATCTACACGTGGCTGCAGCTTCTCCCCCTCTTCAGAAACGGCGGTGACACGAAGCACAGCTCTTCCTGACGATCTGCACTGCGGAACAGCAAGTATAGCTGGGCTCCCCCTGGGTGCTGGTGGTGGTGGGCACTGTCCTCAGTAAAGACTGTGGGTGTGTGGCTGGGTGGGGGCGCCCCTCTTCCCTTTTTTGTGTCATTTTTCCCTTTGAAAAAAAAAAAAAAAGCTATGACTGATCCCCCTGCTGAACCTGCTGAGGTGGCATCAGCAGCCCACCAATCGGATCAAGGGGCCTTTCTGGACCAGCTGCGGGCAGTTTTCACAAATTTTTTTCCCCGTGGGGATGCCGCTCCGCGGGTCCCCAGGAAGCGTCCCCCTCCCCCTCAATTTTCATCAGGGGAGGAATCTGAGCCAGAGCTGGCATCAGGGGTCTCTGGGACCCCTGCAGACTTATCTGATGAGGAGACAGGAGGTGTCAGTGTACCTCCTGAAGGGGACCAGGGGCTAGCAGCTGCAGAAGCAGCACTTGTGGCCTCCATTATCGCTGGCATTCGCACTAAGTTGCAGCTGGATCAAGATGATGAATCACGATCTGCTGCGTATGTGTGTGGATCTTCTAGGCCCCCCAGGGCCCCCAAGACTTATCCTTATAACAAATTCTTTGACCATTTCCTATATCGTGAATGGCAGCGCCCATAGCGTTCCCCCTCACTGACATCACGTTTTGCGGTTCGCTATCCCTTTGAGGAGAGTTTTCTAAAAAAGTGGGAGTCCCCTGTGGTGGACCCACCGATTGCACGCCTTACTAGGGCGACTACTATCCCTATGGAAGGGACTCCTTCCTTTAAGGATCCCGCTGATAGGAAGACAGAAGCACTTTTGATGTCCCTGTTTCTGAGCGCGGGCTCTGCTGTACGACCGACCCTGGCTTCGGCCATGGCGACACAGCATCTATCTGAATGCATGGAAGGCCTTATGAAGGACCTAGAAGGCGGTCGCCTGATGGAGGCGCCGCAGAAGGCTGAGTTTTTACTCCAAGGGATCAAATATCTCTGTGATGCGGCCATGGATATTCTGCCCCTGTTGTCCAGAATATCGATCTCGGCCGTCAGGCTTCACCAAATTCTTTGGCTGCGTTCCTGGTCGAGCGACCACGCTTCCAAGAGAGGTTTGGCTGACCTCCCCTTTCAGGGTGGACGTCTCTTTGGCCCACGTCTTGATGAAATCATCAAGGATTTCACGGGGGGTAAGAGTACCTTCCTTCTGGAGCCCCGCAGGCGTGAGTTTCGCCGTAGACAGGAGCCTTCCCCCTCTGGTCAGAAGAAGCCTTTTCGTGCCTCGAGCACGGCAGGTAAAGGGACCCGCTCTGGTAAGGCCGCTGCAGGGGCCGGAAGACGGCACTGGCAGCGCAAAACAGAAAAGACGGAGGACAAGCCTTCCTCAGCCTGATGGGTTGCCCCCACCCGAAGGTCGGGTGGGGGGACGTCTTCTGGGGTTCGCAGAGCGGTGGTTGACCCGTGTTTCAGACCGCTGGGTCCGGGAAGTGGTGTCCACCGGGTACAGGATAGAGTTTCTCTCTCCACCCCCAGACAGGTTCTTCCCTTCAAACTTAAATCTCCGGCGGGATCGCAGGAAGGCCCTATCCGAGGCAGTACAGGCTCTCTCGGACCAAGGGGTGATTGTCCCGGTTCCCTCAGGGGAGAGGTTTCGAGGTTTTTACTCAAACCTTTTTGTGGTACCCAAAAAAGGGGAGGGTTTTCGGCCCATCCTGGACCTGAAGGCTCTGAACAAATATGTCAGGGCGCAAAAGTTCCGGATGGAGTCTGTTCGGTCGGTTGTGGCCGCCCTCCACCAAGGAGAATTCTTGGCGTCATTGGACATAAGGAACGCGTACCTCCATGTACCCATCCATCCTCGTCACCAGCGTTTCCTGCGGTTCGCGGTGGGGGATCGCCATTTCCAATTCGTGGCTCTTCCCTTCGGCCTGACCTCCGCACCCCGGGTCTTTACAAAGTTGTTAGCTCCGGTGTTGGCGTTGCTGCGTCAGAGAGGCATTGCCATAGTGGCATACCTGGACGATCTGCTCCTGCGAGCGGACTCGGTCTCGGCTCTGGAGGAGAATGTGAGCATCACGATGGCATCCCTACTGGACTTCGGCTGGTTACTAAACCTGAAGAAGTCATCAGTGGCCCCCTCCCGCCGTTTGGAGTATCTGGGCCTCATTTTGGACACGGAACAGGCGAAGGTGTTTCTCCCTCCAGAAAAACTGCAGAGTCTACAGTCGGCTGTGCGCACCCTCTTGTCGCACCGTCAGTCTTCATTACGGTTCTGTATGAGGGTACTGGGGCTCATGGTCTCGTCGTTCGAGGCGATACCTTTTGCCCAGAGTCACACTCGTCCTCTCCAATGAGCAATTCTGACTCAGTGGGACAAGTCCCATCGGTCGTTGGACCGTCCTATCTGGCTGAGCCCCCAGACCAGGGCGTCCCTGATCTGGTGGCTACGGGACCCGGCTTTAACGCAGGGGAAGTCGTTCCTGCCTCTTCAGTGGATGATTATCACCACAGATGCCAGCCTGACGGGCTGGGGCGGAGTCTTGGGCCAGCTTTCGGCCCAGGGCCGTTGGTCAGCTCAGGAGGCTCGTATGCCCATCCATGTGCTAGAACTGAGAGCAATCAGACTGTGTCTCCTTCATTGGACAATGAGATTGCAAGGCCGTCCGATCCGAATTCAATCGGACAATGCCACAGCAGTGGCGTATGTGAATCATCAGGGGGGCACAAGGAGCCCAGCGGCGGCAGCTCTAATACTGCGTTGGGCGGAACTTCACGTTCCGGCTCTCTCGGCGGTTTACATTCCAGGTGTGGAGAACTGGCAGGCGGACTTTCTCAGTCGCCAGACACTGGACTGAGGGGAGTGGTCCCTCCACCCGGAGGTCTTCGATCAGATTTGTCTCAGATGGGGAACGCCGGATGTAGATCTCATGGCGTCCCGGTTCAATCACAAAGTGACAGCCTTTGTGTCCAGAACGAGGGATCCGTTGGCAGTGGCTACGGACGCTCTAGTGGCCCCCTGGAGCCATTATCGTCTCCTGTACGCTTTCCCTCCGATTCAACTGCTCCCGAGATTGGTATGCAGAATAATGACGGAGGGGATACCAACAATTCTGGTGGCCCCAGATTGGCCCCGGCGCACTTGGTACGCCGACGTGGTGCAAATGGTGGCGGACGCCCCCTGGCGGCTCCCGATGCGAGACGATCTTCTGTCTCAAGGACCCATATTGCACCCTGCTTTACCCTCGCTGGCTTTGACGGCTTGGCTATTGAGTCCCAGGTGCTGAGGAACAGGGGAGTCGCCGACTCCGTAATCCCTACTTTGCTAAAAGCTCGCAAGTGTACCTCTCGCAAGATCTATCACCGCACCTGGAAGGCATACATTGCTTGGTGTGAGGCGGAGGGCTTTAACCCCCGCTCTTATGTCGTATCCAGGGTCCTGACCTTTTTACAGGAGGGCCTGAACAAAAAATTGGCCTTGAGTACTATCAAGGGCCAAATTTCGGCTTTAGCCATTCTCTTTCAGAGGCCTTTGGCCTTACACTCTCTGATTCGTACCTTTGTACAAGGTGTGCGACATGTGGCGCCTCGGGTAAGATCTGGCTCCGTGGGATTTGAATCTGGTGCTCTCTGTTCTTCAGAAACCACCTTTTGAGAAACTCAGGGAGATTTCCTTACAGCTTTTGTCGCAGAAGGTGGCTTTTTTGGTAGCCATCACTTCTGCTAGACGGGTGTCGGAATTAGCTGCACTATCGTGCAAGTCTCCCTATTTAGTACTGCATAGGGATAAGGCGGTCTTGCGACCTTCTCCCTCTTTCCTTCCGAAGGTAGTCTCTTCCTTTCACATCAATGAAGATATTATCCTGCCTTCGCTGTGCCCTCGTCCATCGCACCCAAAGGAGTTTGAGTTGCACGCCTTGGACGTAGTGAGGGCCTTACGAGTGTACTTGGCTGCTACAGCTCCTTTTCGGAAAGCTGACGCCTTGTTTGTTCTTCCAGAAGGGCCGCGTAAAGGATTAGCGGCTTCTTCGGCTACTATTTCTCATTGGATTAGAAAAACCGTGACTCATGCGTATTCTGTTCGGGAAAAGTTCCCCCTTTCCCAGTCACGGCGCACTCTACCCGGGCGGTTAGTACTTCCTGGGCCTTCAGACACCAGGCTTCGGTGTCCCAGGTGTGCAAGGTGGCCACGTGGGCCTCGGTTCACACCTTTACCAAGTTTTACAAAGTTGATGCGTTCGCATCCTCGGATGCTGCTTTTGGCCGCAAAGTTTTGCAGGCGGCAGTGTAGGCGCGACTGGCGCCTCTTCAGAGGTTCAGTTGGGTACAGTTGTTAGCGTTTACCCACCCCTCTTTTTTGACACAGCTTTGGGACGTCCCCACATAGTCATGAAGAGCTGCGTCTGTCAGTGAATGTAAGGAGAAAAAGGGATTTTATTATAACTTACCGTAAAATCCTTTTCTCCGAGTTCACTGACAGACGCAGCACCCACCCCTCTGGGCTCTGTTTCTATACGGCTTGTGTACGAACTGAAGAGCTATACAGGAAGGGGGTTTGATGTAGGAAAGGAGGACGGCCCCCAGGGGAGGGGCCAGCTGTTTCTTTTCCCTGCCTAGTTAACTCCTAGTAGTAACGGACATAAAACCCCACATAGTCATGAAGAGCTGCGTCTGTCAGTGAACTCGGAGAAAAGGATTTTACAGTAAGTTATAATAAAATCCCTTTTTTTCTTCATACATTTTGGCCAAAATTTATACTGCTACATATGTTTGGTAAAAAAAAAAACTAATTAGTGTATATTATTTGGTCTTTGTGAAGGTTCTAGAGTCTACAAGCTATGGTGCCAATCACTGAATATTGGTCACACCTGATGTACTGACGGCCTATCTCATTTCTTGAGACCCTAACAAGCCAGTAAAGCACAAATACCCCCCAAATGACCCCTTTTTGGAAAGTAGACATTCCAAGGTATTTAGTAAGAGGCATGGTGAATTTTTTGAAGTTGTATTTTTTTCCCACAATTCTTTGCAAAATGAAGATTTTTTTTTTCTTTTTTTTTTTCACAAAATTGTCATGTTAACAAGTTATTTCTTACACCCAGCATATGCATACCACAAATTACACCCCAAAACACATTCTACTATTCCTCCTGAGTATGGCGATACCCCATGTGTGAGACTTTTACACAGCCTGGCCACATATAGAGGCCCAACATGTAGGGAGCACCATCAAGCGTTCTAGGAGCATAAATTACACATATAATTTCTTGACTACCTCCAGGACAATGGAAACACCCAAAAAATGACCCCATTTTGGAAAGTAAACACTCCAACGTATATTCTAGGAGGCATAATGAGTCTTTTGAACATATCATTTTTTTGGAAAATGTGGAAAAAAAATGAAAACACATTTTTTTTTGCATAAAGTTGTCCATTTATACAATCTTTCTAACACACAGCATGTACCTAGCAAAAATTACACCCCAAAATATATTCTGCCACTCCTCCCGAGTATGGCGATACCACATGTGTGACACTTTTACACAGCCTGGCCACATACAGAGGCCCAACATGTAGGGAGCACCATCAGGTGTTCTAGGGGCATACATTTCAAATCTAATTTGACTATCTTTTCCACTATTGTGAGGCACTGTAGTGGCATGGATAGGCACTGTAGTGGCACGGATGAGCAGTGTAGTGGCACGTATGAGCAGTGTAGTGGCACAGATGGGCACTGTAGTGGCACAGATGGGCACTATATTGGCACGGATGGGCAGTGTAGTGGCACGGATGGGCACTGTAGTGGCAAGGATGGGCACTGTAGAGGCATGGATGTGTCACAGATGAGAACTAATGTGGTATGGATGAGCATGAATGAGGCACAAATGAGCCATGGATGGGGATGGATGAGCCGTGAATGGGGATGGATGAGCACGGATGGGGATGACTGAGCATAGATGGGGATGGATGAGCACGGATGGAGGTGGATGAGCACGGATGGGATGACTGAGCTTGAATGAGGATGACTGAGCACGGAAGAGGATGACTGAGCACGGATGGGGATGGATGAGCATGGATGGGGATGGATGAGCATGGATGGGGATGGATGAGCACGGATGGGGATGGATGAGCACGGATGAGGATGACTGAGCACGGATGGGTATGGATGAGCATGAATGGGGATGACTGAGCACGGATGGGTGGGTGAGCACGGCTGGGTGGGTGAGCATGGGTGGATGGGTGAGCATGGCTGGGTGGGTGAGCATGGATGGATGGCTGGGTGAGCATGGATGGATGGCTGGGTGAGCACGGATGGCTGGGTGAGCATGGATGGATGGCTGGGTGAGCACGGCTGGGTGGGTGAGCATGGATGGATGGATGGGTGAGCATGGGTAGGTGAGCATGGATGGATGGCTGGGTGAGCATGGATGAATGGCTGGGTGAGCATGGATGGATGGCTGGGTGAGCATGGATGGTTGGATGAGCATGCATTGCTGGATGGGTGAGCATGCATGGCTGGATGGGTGAGCATGGCTGGATGGGTGAGCATGGATGGATGGATGGGTGAGGATGGGTGGCTG
>BLSH010068609.1:99446-121218 GCA_018402905.1 Glandirana rugosa
GTTTTATACCTCAAAATTTTTTTTTGTAAAGACTTCTTTGAGGACGGTCAAATCTTATTGTGACGGTGACTGGTGGTTACAACCCCGTTTCCCCAATTGTGATCGTTACTGGTGGTTAAGTTTGCTAATAAGGGAAAAAGTTAACGTCAGGAACATGAAAACAAAAATTTTCTCTACTTTCTTGTCCTTACAACGGACGCGTCCCCGGTAGGTGTTGAGACGGGGTTCGATGTAGTGGTTTGAACAGAGGTTTATAGTGGGTTTGGTAGGAGAGGCAAGGAGGGTTCTGGAGGACAAGAGTACGAAAGCAGAGGAGGGTACGAGTAGAGGTCCTGATCACAACTCGCTTGGGCCTGACATTGCAAGCCCAGGCATGGACCCGAACGATTTTTGAAATGTCCGGGTCCGGGTCCGTGCCACGGACACCCGAAAGTTCGGTACGGACCCGAACGTTACAGTCCGGGTTCGCTCAACACTAGTCCTGGAGATGAGCATGGGAGGAGACGAAAGCATGAGAACAGGAGGTCTTGGGAGGAACGGAGAGGATGGTTTGGGTGATATTTGGAGACAAGTTTGGTGATGTAGCTTGGGGCAGAGTTGTGGATGGCCCCTGCGCAGGCAACATTCCTGTTCTTTCATCTCTTTTAAAAACAAAAGTACAAGGACTGCAATTGAAAAAGGGAATAATCGTTTGAATTGGTGGTCATTGCTAGTGTTAACCCCTTTGCCCCAACATTGGTGGTCAGTGGCAGTGTTATTCTAAACTGGCAGGAGTTTCTTCAGAAATGTTTTTTTTTAAAACTCCATATTTTGGGTTCTTTCTTCTCTCTTTTTACTCTTTCTGATCATTGGTGGTCAGTGGGAAGAATGTCCCTTACATTGGTGGTCAGTGGGAAGAATGCCCCTTACATTGGTGGTCAGTGGGAAGAATGCCCCTTACATTGGTGGTCAGTGGGAAGAATGCTCCTTACATTGGTGATCAGTGGGAAGAATGCTCCTTATATTAGTGGTCAGAGGGATTAATGCCCCTTACATTGGTGGTCAGTGGGAAGAATGCTCCTTATATTAGTGGTCAGAGGGATTAATGCCCCTTACATTGGTGGTCAGTGGGATTAATGCCCTTTACAGACAGCAAAAAAGATCATTAGTCTTATGCCGATGGCTCTGTTAAGTGGTGTTGGCCCAGGAACTATGATGGCTCCCATTAGATTGAAAGTCAATCAGCCGCAACTCAAGGAACCCCTAGCAACCTCTGGAGGAAACCAAGGTGGCAAGAGGTTCTTCAGAAAGGTTTTTTTCTAGCACTGAAATGTTGGGTTCTTCCTTCTCCTCTCTCTTTTCACCAGGGTGTGGCTCTGCTCTTTCTGACCATTAGTGATCAATGGGAAGAATGCTATACACATTGGGGGAAATAATTATCTGATCCCCTGCAGATTTTGTAAGTTTGCCCACTTACAAAGAAATGAGGGGTTTATAATTTTTTATCATAGGTGTATTTCAAATAATAAAGACAGAATATCAACCAGAATTCCAGAAAAAACACATGATACAATGTTATAAATTGAGTTGCAGTTCAGGGAGTAAAATAAGTATTTGATCCCCAAGCAAAACATGACTTAGTATTTGGTGGAGAAACCCTTGTTGGCAAGCACAGAGGTAAGACGTTTCTTGTAGTTGGTTAACAGGTTTGCACTGATCTACTCTAAATCCTTAAGCTTTCCTAGCTGTCGCTTGGTAACACAAAGTTTCAGCTCCTTCCATAAATTTTCTATAGGATTAAGGTCTGAAGACTGACTAGGCCACTCCATGACCTTAATGTGCTTCTTTGTGAGCCACACCTTTGTTGCCTTAGTGGTATGTTTTGGGTCATTGTCATGCTGAAAACCCCATCCATGACCCATCTTCAGTGTTCTGGCTGAGGGAAGAAGGTTCTCATCCAAGATTTTACAATACATGGTCCCGTCCATTGGCCCCTCAATGCAGCAAAGTTGTTCTGTACATTTATCAGGGGAACAGCCCCAAAGCATGTTTCCACCTCCATGCTTGACTGTAGGGATGGTGTTCTTAAGGTCATAGTCAGCATTTTTCTTCCTCCAAACACAGAAAGTCCCCCTCCTCAAGAAGGAACATGTACAGTCATGTAAATGGACATCTAAATAATTCAGAGAAGGACTGAGAAAAAATGCTGTGGTCAGATGAGACCAAAATTGAGCTGTTTGGCATTAATTTGACTCTGTGTTTGGAGAAAGAAACTTGCTGACTATGGCCCTAAGAACAATATACCTACAGTCAAACACAGAGGTGAAAACATGATGCTTTGGGGCTGTTTCTTTGCTAAAGGTACTGGCCAACTTTGCTGCATTTAGGAGCCAATGAACGGGGCCATGTATTGCAAAATCTTGGATGAGAACCTTCTTCTCTCAGCCAGAACACTGAAGATGGGTCATGGATGGGTCTTCCAGCATGCCAATGACCCAAAACATACTGACCAAGGCAACAAAGGAGTGGCTCATGAAGAAGCACATTAAGGTCATGGAGTGGCCTAGTCAGTCTACAGACCATAATCCTATAGAAAATTTATGGAGGGAGCTGAAACTTTGAGTTGTCAAGAGACAGTCAAGAAACCTTAAGGATTTAGAGAAGATCTGCAAAGAAGAGTGGACCAAAAGCCCTCCTGAGATGTGTAAAAACCTGGTAACCAACAACAAGAAACGTCTTACCTCTGTGCTTGATAACATGGGTTTCTCCATCAAGTACTGAGTCATGTTTTGCTTGGGAAACAAATACTGATTTCACTCACTGAACTGCAACTTAAAGCAGAGTTCTGCCCAAAAAAAAAAAAATAATTAAAAGTCAGCAGCTACACATACTGTAGCTGCTGACTTTTAATATTAGGACACTTAGCTGTCCTGGAATCCAGCGATGTCGGCACCCCAGCCAATGTTTCCATTGGCTTTCGGGCGCTACCGTAGCCATTGCTGGTAAGTGAACCTTACCTTGCGGCTTCACATCTGGTTCCCTACTGAGCATGCGTGAAGCACGATGGTCTCTCCTACTGGCCCGGCAGCAGGGGAAGGAGGAGGAGGGGGCCGAGCTTCTGACGTACCTCGGCGAGGTCCGACAGAAGTGGGGACCGGGTACCTGTCAAAAACAGGTACTTGCCCCCCCCCGGTGCCAAATGTGGCACCTGGGGGGGGGGGGGGAATCATATATGCGGTATGTGGAAGTTCCACTTTTGGGTCAAACTCTGCTTTAACCACTTCCACACTGCCTACCGTATATTCATGGAGGCAGTGTGGACGTGTACCGCAAATCGCCGTAAAAAAAGCGGCGATCTGCGGGTGGCCGCTAGGGGGTGTCCGCCGGCAAGCCGTGAACGGCCACAGCCATAGAACAGGGAACCGCCGATGTAAACACGGCGGTTCCCCGCTCTGTTAGTGGGGGCATAGGAGATATACTGATCCCTGTCACGGGGATCAGTTAGATCTCTTATGCCCATGGTAGCCCAGCCCCCCCCACAGTTAGAACACGCCCAGGGAACACAGTTCACTACCCCCTGCAGGTTACCCCTTCAATGCCAGTGACATTTATACAGTAATCAGTGGACATTTAAATTTCTAATCGCTGTATAAATGTCATTGGTCCCAAAAAAGTGTCAAAATGTTCCGACATGTCCACCCCAATATCGCAGTACCGCTAAAAATCGCAGATCGCCGCCATTACTAGTAAAAAATTAAAAAAAAATAAAAAACCCAGAAATTAATTCTCATCATCCATAAACACGGCCACTTTTGCGCAAACCAATCAATAAACGCTGATTGCGATTTTTTTTTTTTACCAAAAATATGAGGAAGAATATAAATCGGCCAAAACCGGTGAAAAAAAATGTTTTTTTTATTTTTTTTTTTTGGATTAGTATTTTAGCAAAAAGTAAGAAATTTGTGTTTTTTTGCAAAATTGTTGCTCTTCTTTTGTTTATAGCTGCGATCAGAAATGACGCAGAGGCAATCAAATGCCACCAAAAGAAAGCTCTATTTGTGGGGAAAAAAAGGACACAAATTCTGTTTGGGTACAAAGTCGCACGTCTGTGCAATTGTCAGTTAAAGCGGCGCAGTGCCGAATCGCAAGAAGTGCTCTGGTCCTAACCTGGGAAATCCTTCCGGGGCTGAAGTGGTTAATTAATAGCATTTTTGTGTGTTTTTTTTCTGGATTTTTGGTTGATATTCTGTCTCTATCATTTAAAATACACCTATGATAAAAATTATAGACCCTTCATTTCTTTGTAAGTGGGCAAACTTACAAAATCTGCAAGGGATCAATATAATTATTTTCCCCACTGTACATTAGTGGTCGGTGCAAACAGTGGCACTTACATTTGTGGTTAGTTTGAAGAAGGCTCCTTACATTGGTGGTCAGTGAGAAAAATGCTCCTTACGTTGGTAGTCAGTGGGAGGAATGCTTCTTACATTGGTAGTCGGTGAGAAGAATGGTGGCCATTGGGAGTCAATTGGTGGCCAGTGGGAGGAATGCCTCTTAAATTGGTGATCAGTGAGAAGAATGCCTCTCTTATTGGTGGTTAGTGAGAAGAATGTCTTGTATATCGGTGGTCAGTGGGAGAAATGTCTCTTACATTGGTGATCAGTGAGAAGAATGCCTCTCTTATTGGTGGCTAGTGAGAAGAATGTCTTGTATATCGGTGGTCAGTGGGAGAAATGTCTCTTACATTGGTGATCAGTGAGAAGAATGCCTCTTATATTTGTGGTCAGTGAAAATAATACCCCTTAAATTGGTGGCCAGTGAAAAGAATGTTCTTTACATTGGTGATCAGTGAGAAGAATGCCTTTGATATTGGTGATCATTTATGAGGAATGCCCGTTAAATTGGTAATCAATGAGAAGAATGCCTCTTAAATTGGTGGACAGTGAGATGCAAGCTCCTTACATTGGTGATCAGTGAGAAGAATGCCTTTGATATTGGTGGTCATTGGGAGGAATGCCCCTTAAATTGGTAATCAATGAGAAGAATGCCTCTTAAATTGGTGGACAGTGAGATGCAAGCTCCTTACATTGGTGATCATTGAGAAGAATGACTCTTCTATTGTTGGTCAATGCCCCTTACAGACAAGTGGTGTTGACCTAGGAACTATGAGGGTACCATCAGGTTTAGGGTCAATCAGCCACAACTCAAGGAACCCCTAGCAGCTATGTAACCTCTGGAGGAACCTAAGAATTTCATGGAACCCTGGTTGATAATGACTGCATTAGACTGTAAGATTTTTTGGGGGGTGAGGAAACAATAATGGGATTGGTTCAGTGCTTTGTGTAGAGTACAGCCAAAATATCGGCACCTGGCGTAATAAAAAGAGCAAGATAAAAGCCTGTTACTGATGAATTCAGAAATTCGTATTTTCCTTTCAACATTGCAATATGTGTGTGTAACACAGCTGTTGCATCAGGTGCTAGTGACAGGAAGTGACACACAGATCTCTTCCCCTGCCACGCTACAGTTGTGCTTACCCAACTGTCTTTTACTTAGCACACAACATGCTTTTAACCATCCAAATAGGGCATGATTTTACCATGTAAAACATAACTTCTGTTATTGACGGGCCTGGCTTGCAAGCCTTGCAGTCAGTATTTCCAGTCACTGGTGAAGTTTCCTTTTTCAGATCTCAGATTGGCCCTCAGTATCTGAAATCGGAACTATCTGTGTTGCATATAGCAATCAGTCTTTATTTCCTGTTCATATCTGCATGAAAAACTGACTTTTGTAATGTTTGGGAGACTATCCGCTTTTTGGAACCAAGCCTCACTCTCCTTTCCCCTCTGTTGTCTCTTTTTTATTGGTCTGATGTAATATAGACTTCCTTGAAAAATGGACTGCTGAAGAATCAGATGTGTTATACGTTAACCTATTTTTGCATTTGTTATCTTGAGAAGAAAAAAATAGAGGAAATGTAGCTGTAAAAAGAGAACTTGTTGGTTTAACCCAATCTTGCTCAACCTTCTTAACACAGAGGAACTCTTAAAATAAAGTTCAGGTCTAAGGGAACCACTGCTAATAATTACTATATCTATCTCTCACATTACAGTAGTTTGAGCAGTTACAATATAAAAATTAATAAAAAAATAATGGATGTGCTGTACTTAGTGTATTTGATACCCGGGGCTGATCTATACAACAAAATTATTTTTAGCAATGCTAATGGAATGGAACAAAGAATAATAACGGTCATAAAATAAATGCAGACAGTGGAAATTGTAGCGTTCTCTGACACTGGGAGTCAGCAAAGAAATGCCAACTTATTATGAAGGTCTGTGAAATGCTCCCTTAAATTGGTGGTCGCTGGTCAGTAGAGAAGTGCCTGGACTGGTGATGGGTAGGAGAGTGACCGCCTTACTTTGGTGGTCATCGGAAGAGTCAGCGAGAGACGGGCCCCATTACATTGGTAGTCCATAGGAAGAAGGCTCCTTACATTGGTTGTCAGTAGGAAGAATGCTCCTCACGTTGGTGATCAATGAGGAGAAGGCTCCTTACATTGGTGGTCAGTGGAAAGAATGTTCAATACATTAGTGGTATATGGGAAGAATATTCCTTACATTGGTGATCAGTGAGAAGAATGCCCCTTACATTGGTGATCAGTGGGAAGAATGCTCCTTACATTGGTGAACAGTGAGAAGAATGCCCCTTACATTGGTAGTCAGTGGGAAGAATGCTCCTTACATTGGTGATCAGTGGGAAGAATGCCCCTTACATTGGTAATCAGTGGGAAGAATGCTCCTTACATTGGTGAACAGTGAGAAGAATGCCCCTTACATTGGTAGTCAGTGGGAAGAATGCTCCTTACATTGGTGATCAGTGGGAAGAATGCTCCTTACATTGGTAGTCAGTGGGAAGAATGCTCCTTACACTGGTGGTCAGTGGGAAGAATGCTCCTTACATTGGTGGTCAGTGGGAAGAATGCTCCTTACATTGGTGGTCAGTGGAAAGAATGTTCTATACATTTGTGGTATGTAGGAAGAATGTGCCTTACATTGGTGGTCAGTGGGAAGAATATGCCTCTTACATTGGTGGTCAGTGGGAAGAATACGCCTCCTACATTTATAGTTAGTGGGAAAAGTATTACTTACATTGTTGGTCTTTGGGAAGGATGACTCCCCTTAAAGGTAGCTAGTAGAAAGATTATTGGTGTCAACATGTTATCTGAGAGGCAGAAATTGCTCATTGCTCAACAAACCCTTAGGGCCGGTTCACATTGTAGCGAGGCGGAGCGGCGCGACTTCGCGGCCCGTTCACATCTAGGCGAATTGTCAGGCGACTTGAGTCGCCTGACAATTCGCCTCAATGCTGTGCAAATGGGACCGTTCTAATAGGAGCGAATCGCTTCGCTCCGCATTAGAAAAATGGTCCCTGCACTATTTTTAGGGCGATCTCAGGCGGCTTGCATTGACTTCTATGATAGAAGTCTCCTAGCAAGCCGCTTTGAGATCGCCTGGAGCGCCGCATCGCGCCGCTCCGCCTCGCTACAATGTGAACCGGCCCTTAGGAACTTCTGGCAGGAAGCCGGTGTGATCAAAGGTGATTTATCCAATCATTTTTTTTACATATTCTTTGTTGTCCACATAACTCAGTGTGGCAGAAGATTGGGAGGTATACAATGTGCACTATTACTCATATGGGCCATTTGTTTGTTTTTTCTTCAGCCAGTAGAAGCAGCTCTATGTTAGCCTATGTGTCCATGCACATTAACAGGCATATTTACAGAGCAGCGTTTAGAGGCAGAAAAAAAACATTTCAGAATCGTGTTTTTGAGAGGAGCTTTCGAGCAGAAAAAACACTTAACGCTTATAAGCACTGCGTTTAGGAGCATTCGCCGTTTTCAAGTGTATGTTGAAAAATGAGCAGAGGGAAATGTTGTGGGTAAAAAACAATTATAAAAGCAAATGCCCATAAACTTTCATAAAACCGTGTGCAATAAGAGCCACTATGGGCATTTTTATGCAGTTTTTTTGGATCAGAGCCAAATGCAAAATAATGGCACTACAACCCAATCATGCAATCAGGGTCAGAAAGAGCTCGCTGTTTCCACTCACCGTGCCTGACTTGCGGTCTCCACCCCGCAACACAAGAGCCCTTCCATGTAGGTAAAGTCGGTAACCAGGATGAATAAAACAAGTACACATCTTCCAAACAGAACCAACAGGTTCTCTGCCCCTAGTGTGCATGAACCTTAATAGTGATCTATTGCTTGCAGTTATCAGCCAGAAATTGCTCACTATTGCAGTGACCTGTTGCTGCATGGGTAGGCAACAAAGAGCCCTGTCTAAACATGCATGCTGGAGTAAGAGGGCATGCTAATGACATTGCAGATGATGTCATGACATTCTCCTTCAAACACACTGCTGTAAACTTGTGTTCTAATATTCGGCTATGGAGCAATCTTTGTAAGCGCTCTAGATCAGTTTAGCAGTCCCCCCTGTTTTTTTTTTTTTTACCCCTCTCACCCTGCATGATGTAATCATCTCCCTTCTCTGAAAAATTGATAGGTGTCCTGTCAATCCCATAAACAAATGCCCCCACCTATAACTGGCCTTTGCAGCAAGGAGCACATGGAAGGGCAATGCATGCGAAACAAAATCAAAGAAATTCCCAGCTCAACTTACTGACCAGTTTGCAACCACACAGGGGCGCACTGGACCCCCAGCATATACAGTAGCACCATCGTAGCAAAGGTGTCCAGTTCATCAACTAACCGCTATTTCAACAGTACAAACAAATGGCCACTGGCCTCACCTATAACTGGCCTTTGCAGCAAGGAGTACATGAAAGGGAAACGCACGCAAAACAAAACTAAAGAAATTCCCAGCTCAACCTACTAACCAGTTTGCAACCAACCAAATTATCCTGTCTAATAGTATGCGTTAAAAACAGTGGTTTAGTTTGAACACAATTCCAAATACAGGCGTAAGCTACAGAGCCCCATTAAGGCACCCCATTATTTTCTGTAGTCCTAACTATAAATTTTGAGAGTCTCCACATTGGAAGCACGTGCATTATAATGGATAGGCAGAGGGCAGGTGGGCCTGGAGGGAGCCCACCCCTCCTTAAAAGTCACAGGGGACTGGACACCCAGCACATAGCATAATGGCAGTGAAAGTGTCCAGTGCGTCCCCTCACCAATATTTGAACAGTACAAACAAATGGCCACTGCCCTCACCTATAACTGTTTTTTGCAGCAAAGAGCACATGGAAGGGCAATGCATGTGAAACAAAACCAAAGAAATTGCAAGCTCAACTTACCGACCAGTTTGCAACCGACCCAATTATCCTGTCTAACAGTATGCATTAAAAACAGGGGTTTAGTTTGCACACATTTGCAAATACATGCCCCATTAAGGCACCCCATTATTTTCTGTAGTCCTAACTCTAAATTTTGAGAGCCTCTACAGTGGAAGCACATGCATTATAATGGATAGGCAGAGGGCAGGTGAGCCTGGAGGGAGCCCGCCCCTCATTAAAGGCACAGGGGCGCACTGGACACCCAGCATATAGCACCATGGCAGCAAAGGTGTCCAGTGCGTCCCCTCACCAATATTTCAACAGTACAAACAAATGGCCACTGTCCCACCTATAACTGGCCTTTGCAGCAAGGAGCACATGGAATGGCAATGCATGCAAAACAAATCAATCCGTCAATCCCACCTGTCAGACTCACCAACTGAAAGTCAATAGGACTGCACTGCAACTGTGTGTCAACCATGGCTCTTACGGTTGCAAGCCTGTGTTGCAGCGTAAAGTCCACCTTGGGATACTTAAAAATCGACATGGGGGTTGATAAAACAGTTGTGCAGGAGACAGCAGTATCGACTTCTGAATGCCTGTAAATCGGCTGTCGACTGCAGTCTAAAAAGCAATCCACTGCAAATTTCATATAAAGCAAATTGATATAGGTAATTGCATATAAGGAAATTCATCGACCCCGTAAATAATCAATGCAGTGTTTACACGGTGATTGTAAAGAAGTCACAAGCCACCCATAATACTTATAACACAAGTTTATGGGCTGCAAACAATGGTAGTATTTTGCAAAGGGGCTTCTTTATATATCTTTTGTAAAATATATAAACCTTAAACATAAAGAATGTAATACTGACAGTAATGCAAGACTGGAAATACCCTATGAACAAATAAAAATATGTAAATGGTATGGAGAAATGGGCAGAATCAATAGAGAGGAAATATGGCCGGGAAGGAGGAAATGAAAAGCGATGGATCGGCAAAAAGGAGAATATAAATATAATCTCACCCTTGGAAAAACAGAAGTGTGAAATGGCGATTTTGCTGTCTATTGCTTGTGGTGTCTTCAGTATGGTGACCAGATTTTTATAATTAAATCGGGGGGACATATTTTTTTTTTTAATTGGCAAGTGGTAAATTATTTTATAAGCATATTTTCCTCAAATTATATATGCAGTGTATGGGGTATGTGTTTATTGAATGATTGTATAATATATATATATATACATATATACATTATTTCTCACATTTCGTCCATGAGATAAAAAAAAAAGATACTTCTTAGAATTTTTTGGGATATAACTACCACATGTTAAGAAGATAAGAGATAAAAAAACTTCAATGCATATTTTGTATTTTATCCTTACCCAAGAAGCACAGAGTTGCGCTATGTACAAAGTGCAGAGTTCAGGGGTGCGCTGTGTGCAAAGTTCAGGGACACACTATGTGCAGAGTTTAGGGGTGTGCTATGTGCAGAGTTCAGGAGCGCACTATGTACAGAGTTCAGGGATGCGCTATGTGCAGAGTTCAGGGACACGCTATGTGCAGAGTTTAGGGGTGTGCTATGTGCAGAGTTCAGGAGCGCACTATGTACAGAGTTCAGGAATGTGCTATGTGCAGAGTTCAGGGACACGCTATGTGCAGAGTTTAGGGGTGTGCTATGTGCAGAGTTCAGGAGCGCACTATGTACAGAGTTCAGGGATGCGCTATGTGCAGAGTTCAGGGACACGCTATGTGCAGAGTTTAGGGGTGTGCTATGTGCAGAGTTCAGGAGCGCACTATGTACAGAGTTCAGGAATGCGCTATGTGCAGAGTTCAGGGGCGCACTCTATACAGAGTTCAGGGAGGCGCGATGTACAGAGTGCAGAGTTCAGTGCTTATATGATAACAAGGAACATGCTGATATAAGGAGAAAGCAGAGTGACAGAGAGATGAGCTCAGCAGTCTGCTGCTTCTCCTTTAACTGTCCAACCACAGGGTAGTGGGGAGGAGACTGGCGGAGGCTTAGTGGCAGCTGTGACGTCAGCAGCTCCTCTTCATAGACAAAAGAGCCTTGGACAGATAAGGGGAAAAGTGACAGGTTCCCAGTTTCAGTTTTGTGTGACTGAAATGTGACTTTCAAAAAAATTCAATGTTCAAACAAAAAAAAAAAAAAACAGATCATTTAGAAAAAAATCGAATCGATCAAATCCGATCCAAATTGAGTTTGGCTCAGTTAGAAATGAAGTTATGGCTCTTTGACATTTTATCGATTTGATTCATTTGATCAAAATAACCATCAATTGGAAAAGAAAATCAATGTTGTCTGACCACCATTAGCCAACTGTACCCCAATGGGTTATTTGGTGAGGAAGAATACCGTGGCCAAGTGTATGGCTTGCTCATTGTTGCAGCTATTAGTCAATGGACAGTTCAGTTCTAATTTGTATGAAGCAGAATTCTCTTTATAAAGTTGCTTTCTTTTTTAAAATCAGAGACCTTGAAAATAAATCTGTGACTGCTTTATATCTGGATGAATGCGCTGCCATAACTGATGTTACGGGTCACAGTGAAAATCAAGCCATGAATCCCTGGCTGCTGTAATGCCTCTGGGTCCGTATTATCCAGAAATGCTTTTCTTTTTCTATGCAAAGATTATTTGCATATGGCATATTTGCATTTCATTTGCATACTAATCTTAGAGCATGCAAAACCCAACTCTCGCTGTCTTAGCATCTGTATTGTTAAAGCTGAAGTATGATCTTAATTGCAGTTGCTTTTGTCTAGGTTGGACCAGTGTGCATATCTCAAGTAAAGCTGTAAATGGTAAATGAAACAGCGAGAGTACTGGCATCCTCAAAAATATTTAATTGGTTAAAATAAATATAAAGCTGGTATAAAGACACATTTCTCACATCATTTCCATACAGAACATCTCATCGACCAATGAATGCATGAATTCTTTCCATTTGTGCTTCATTCAAAGACCAACCTCTGAAATACTTGCAAATGTGCTTCAAGGCAGCAACTCCTTGTCCATCCATGCTTCTTTTAAAAAACCAACCTCTAATATATGGGCTAATGCATTTTGAGGCAGCATTTCTTCATCAGAACCAACTCCCTGTCCATTAGTACTTCATTTGAGGACCAACCTCTAATATACTAGGTAACACATTTTGAAGCAGCACCTTCTCATGAGAGCCAACTCCCCATATATACTGGCTATCGCATCTTGAGGCAGCACCTCCCTTATCAGAGCCAACTCCCTGTGCATTATGCTTCATTTAGAGACCACCCTCCAATATACTAACTATCATATTTCCAGGCAGCACCTCTTCATCAGAGCCAGCTCTACGTTCCTTAGTGTTTCATTTGAACCAATCTATAATATACCTGATGCATTTCGAGGTAGCACCTCTTTGTCAAAACCAACTCCCCCATCCAGTAGTGATTTAAAAACCAACCTTTAATTTACTGTCTAACATGTTTTGAGGCAACACCTCTTAATCAGAGCCAACTCCCCATCTATTAGTGCTTCATTTGAAGACCAACCTCTAATATACTCTGACATGTTTCTAGACAACACCACTTTGTCAGAGCCAACTCCCCATCCATTAGTGCTTTATTTAAAAACCAACCTCTAATGTTTCAAGGCAGCACCTTTATATCAGCGCCAACTTCCTGTCCATTAGTGCATTATTTGAAGACCAACCTCTAGTATACTTGCTACGGCCGGACATACACGGCCATCCTGCTGAACCGGCCGAGATTCAAACCCTTAATATACTTGCTAAGGTCAGACATACACGGCCATCCTGCTGAACTAGCCAAGATTCAAACTCTGAATGTACTAAGTTGATCGATCAATCAACTTTGGTACAACCAGCCTGTCGGATCTGCATCCGATTATCGCAAACGGCTGCTATAGCTGCTAGTGATAATCACTGTCTTCTCCCGGCAGAGACGGCTTCCTTTGTCAGCTCCTGACCCCCCCAATGTCTCGGCAGGAGGAATTCCCCTGTCAGCACTGTCTGTGCTGATGTGGGGAATTGTGCAAATTTCTTTCCTGCAACCTGTGGCTGTAGGAAAGAAATGGCCAGTCTAACATGTCTTAGGGCAGCACCTCTCTTATTACAGCCAACTCCCCGTCCATTAGTGCTTTATTTGAAGTCCAACCTCTAATATACTCTGACATGTTTCGATACAACACCTCTTTGTCAGAGCCAACTCCCCATACATTAGTGCTTTATTTAAAGTTCAACTTCTAATTTACTGGCTAACATGTTTCGAGGCAGCACCTTTATATCAGAGCCAACTTCCTGTCCATTAGTGGTTTATTTGAAGACCAAACTCTAATATACTTGCTACGGCCAGACATACACGGCCATCCTGCTGAACCGGCCGTGATTCAAACTCTTAATGGGCAAGCTGAATGTACCAAGTTGATCAATCGATCAACTTGGGTACAACCAGGCTGCCGGATCTGCGTCTGATTATCGCACACGGCTGCTATAGCCGCTAGCACTTATCACTGTCTTCTCCCGGCAGGGGCGACTTCCTTTGCCAGCTCCCGACACCCCCCCCCCCCCTTCCCATCGGGAAAAAGCAATGTCTCGGCAGGAGAATTTCCCCTGTCAGCACTGTCTGTGCTAATGGGGGAATTGTGCTAATTTCTTTCCTGCAACCTGTGGCTGTAGGAAAGAAATTTGCACCATCTATGGCCAGCCTAACACTTCTTAGGGCAGCACCTCTCTTATCACAGCCAACTCCCCATGCATTAGTGCTTTATTTGAAGGCCAACCTCTGATATATTGGCTAACATGTTTCGAGGTAGCACTTCTTCATTAGAGCCACAGATGAGAATATTTGCTGGTCAATGAGATGTTCCTTATGGAAATGATGTGAAAAGCATATCTTTGTATCAGCTTTTTAAGTATAATATATTTATTTTAACCAATTAGAAACTTTGTGAGGATCTCACACTATTCCATTGTGTTCTCTGTTTCATTTACAGTTTTTCTGAGGATTCCCCAGTCTGGAGAGAGCTGGAAGGAAGTTGATTTTTTTTCTACTACAGTACATTAGGTTGAAGAAAGAGCCTCTGTGCCAATAATTAGAACTTTGGCAGACATACACTTGTAGATTCCATCACTGTTGAGTGCTGACATTAGTTTATTATTGTTGGTCTTATACCTGAGGGGACTGCTGTGGATACTTAATTACTGTAGTAGTTGGTGCTACTACAGTGACAGCAGCAAGCTTCCAGGTCCTATACGGAGCAGCTGGCCCACTGCACATTGACCACAGAGGGTTGCTCGCTTGGCACTGCCGCCATTCACAGAACACCTTGTGTTTTTTCAATAAATACATGATGATCTCTGGACAAGATAGAAATCATGATGTTACCACCCCTCCTCTCCCCTTCTCCAATCAATTGTATTTATTGAAAATATAAGGTGTTTAATGAATACAAGCATTATGATGATGAATACATACTCTGGGGCTGTGTATTCTGATGTGCGGCACATGGACTGCCACATCATGGGGCATCACAGACGCTATGTGCAGTGGGGTCCAAAAGGGTGGCCAATATATTTGAAGTTTGTTCACCTTTTCATTTGTTGGGAAAAAGTGATCTTATACTTTAGCAGTCCAAAATGAACCAAATAAAGGAAGTTAGTTGGTTTCAATACTTTTTTTTTTTTTACAAGTAGAGGCTTGTCATACACGTTAACCTTTAGCGGGGTGTTAATCATTTACTCATCCCCCCTCTCCAACTTATCATATAACGGCTATGTGCTATAAAGTAAACAGCTGTAATGAATGGCTTTGTTTGTCTTGTACAGGTCAATTAGACGATAAGTGATTTTGCTGTTTGAATGCATTGGCAGAAGTATCTTGGAAGCTTTTAGTTATGGAGCACATTTTAATGTGTCCTATTAGGGAATTGCATTTTTGTTTTAAGTGGTTGTTTGTTTACCCTTTTTATGAATGTACTTAACTGTGCAATTTATTATTCATACACTACAAAAACCTAACTTGACATAATTCTGCATCATCTGCCTATGATCGGGTGGATGTCCTACATTAGAACTGTGACCTGTCAGAAGCCTTCAAGCTTCCTAAGAAATGGGGAAACCAAGGGGGTGTTGGTGGTGTGATGCCACCTGGTTGGCATGAGCAGGACACAAATGGAGGGGTATCCTGTTAATTGAAAAATCCTTTTTTTATTGCAAAATTATTTTTTAATTCTACGCAGTCAGTTTTGTGATCCATGTACACTTGCCAGCCAGTTCTTTGACTGATGAGGCCTCAGTCACTTGGACAATTTCCATGTACAACAAATATTCACAGTATTTTAGGGAAGGAATTTATGAAATATGAACACAAAATTCAACCTCCTATGCTTGGGAGTGGTGCTCAAGTATTAGGTGATCTCCTCTTTTTCTAAATTGTATGGATCCAATTCCACTCATTAATGGTCACCATGTCTTGCTGCTCTCCTCAGACTGGGACAGGCACCAGCCTAGTACACTAAAGTACACCTAAAGGCAACATACATATTTTAGTAAATCCTCATGTAAATACCTGAAAGTTACACATGGTAATAAATATAACTGAAATGATTATTTCCCTACCATATAGCTGCAATTGTGATCTCTAATCCCCTCCACCAGTTCTCCTTTGCTGTATAGTGTAGTGATGATGGGAGGAGTTCTGCAGAGTTCAGATGTCATTTCCTTTCAGTAAAGTATCTTCACTATCTCCCAGTCCTCCTGCCTTCTATCATGCTCAGTCTATTTTACATAACACACACCCATCTGCCAATCAGTAGCTGGATGTGTGCTATGTAAAACAGCACAAGTCAGTACAGGTTAATTTCCACACAGATCTGTCTAGTAATCTGTGTGATTCTCTCTGCCTGCTTTCCTCTGGTAATTTGTAAACTGGCGGAACAGAAGCCAAGTAGGAGCTAGAGCAGTGGGCAGGCAAAGGCAGGACATAGGTGGGAGTGGCTTCACGGGCCAATCATGCAGAGCCTAATCAGGACTTCTGTGTATAATAAAATGCCTGTGATTTCTCTGTGCTACAAGAGCACCTCCCCCCAGTGATGTCAGGACGTTTCTGCAGAGATAGATGCAAATGGGGACAACATGTGTTCAACACAGGCAATTAGAAAACCAGGAAGTAAAGTTGTCACCTCATTAATGGAAGGGAACATGAGAGCAGGGGACGAGGTAGATATTTCAACATCCTTACTGCTTTTTGCAAAACAATCAGTGACATGTTTAACAGACTGTATAGGTGCATAACATATTGATTTCTTCATTTTGACCATAGTTCTACTTTAAGCTCTGATGCAGAGAGACACCCCTCGAAACACGTCAGCTTATGCAAACCCCTGTGGCATCTTCACTAACATACAAGAAACATGCATAGTGGTTCTGGCTGTTTTCTATTTCGATATTTATGATAAGCATGTCCTTTTTACTGGTTTGTGATTATAATGACCTACTTTACTTTTAAATAAATGGTTTATAAACTTTATAAATGTCTTTTTTACGACCTATGACCCAACACCATTCAAATAAGAACAATCTTTTTAAAATACCCCACACCAATTTCCTCCATACTGACAAAAATCAACAATAGTCCTACAAAACCTGAATCAAAGGTCTGCACCCCTGTTTGCATTAGGGGCCCTCAAGATTTATGCCATTCATGTCCAACAGCATGTCATGCTAGTAAGATTATGTCCCCCCAACTGCCCCAGAATAACCTTTGGTATTGGAATACCCTAATCTTCTTCAATGAAGCATGGCAGAGGGTGGTAGCCAGAGTAGAGCTGGATGAACACCAGAACAACATACTCCAAGAGGCGCTGAGAACTTTTAGACTTGCACATGTTGTCTAATGAAGGAAAACTTCAAACAAGCTCAATAGCACTGGCAAGGAGGCTCCCACACAGCCAGGCTTCCCTTGATGGGAACCCAACCGTACTTCAAACCATAAAAATACAGAAAAGAACACCAGACCAAAATTGTATGAACAATTCTAAGATCATTTTGTTGGTAAAAAAAGTCACATAAAAATGTCCAACATGTTTCAGGGGCAACACCTCTTTCCCTTCATCAGGATAAAACTTGTATGGACTTCACAGATCTATATTAGAACCGGTATTGGATTCTCAATGTGGAGTAACAACTTCACAGCAGTTACATAGCAGCAATGAACTGTTTTAGATAATTGAAATTATCTTGGATTCTTTTATCTGGTTTTGCTCTGGTGCTCCTTTCTGTATTTCTATGGCCAGGGCTGGATGGGGAGGACTCCAGAGGATTTCCTTTTGTGAAGGAAGTTCTGTCCACTTGTCCGTGCTGGGGCATGTGCTGGATCCCCAAAGTATGCAGTCAATGAGTATGCTTTTGGCCCATGTGCCACCACATGCAGTGCATGTATTCGTGATGGGCTCCTGTGCAATGCTTAATCTTGCATCAACTGTACTTCTTTAAGTCCACTCCACATTTTCTACTAAGTACGAGATCCTAAACACAGCCCAAATGACCACACAGGGCGCCCTTTGTGTTATATTCCATAGAGCATACTAGCAAATTTGATCATGTATGTCTATATGTTCATACACGGAGCATCAAATAGCATATGCCATAGTGCTAGTCTACATATCCTACCCATTCAGAGTGTCTCTGCTGGATTCCCAGATTTTCAGTAAAGTGATACACACATGAGTTTTTCTTAGACAGCTGGCATCCACATTTAATTAATTTCACATTGATAAGTACTTATCTGAGTTTCCTTAATTCACCAAGGACATTCCCTGTATCCAACATGTGGGTAGACACGCCTCAGTCCTATGACCAGTGACCTCGGGACTGCAATATAATATATATTCCATGCCTTTCATGTTAGAATTACATTCAAGTATTTACTCTATTTGCATTTTACATTACATTTTAAGTTGAACTCCAGGCAGATAAAAAAGACACATTAAATAGTTACATGCAGTAGTTAGGTAATACAGATCTTTATTTTAATCATTTAATATTTTAATTTTATGGTATATACGTTAAACCAGTGCACAGAGCAGCCGTGAACCTCCTCTTCTGGGGCTCCCCGCTGCTGGCTCCACCTCTTTTGTCCCCCTAGGAAGGCGCTTCCTGTTTCTCCTCCTAAGAAATGGCTGTTTGTTTCACCATGTTCATTGCAGACTGATTCTGAATGGGAGGGCCTGGTTCATTTGATCACTTGGTGCTAATGAGAAAAGCTGCAGGGTCTGCATCCCTTTAGAACTATTTAACTGTTAGGGGGTATTTCAACAAAACTGAAAATCCCATTGCAGAGGATGCCTAAAACGTGACTTGTATCTTAGTGAGCCAATCACACAAGCAGGAAATTACATTTCCCGAGGGGCCCACACACAAACGGTGTACAGAATGCCTCCAAATTGCCATGTTAAGTTAAATTTTACAGAAAATTACAGCAGTTTCAGATTGAAAAAGAAATTTAATTTTTAATACCATTTTTGTAACAATTACCATGGCTTGTTTTATCTAGCATGGCATGTCTAGCAAATGTATACTGAATGCTATATAATTTTTTTTATTTGCTATATTTTTTTTATGAAAGTGGAGCTACCCTTTACTCCCCTTGTATGCATTTTTTAAAAAATACTCATCCTGCTGCACCAGGTCTTGCGTCACCATCTTCCCTTCATATGTTGTCAGGAGCTGGCTTTCTCCTCCAAGTACAATACCTGCAGCTGGCCCCCTGATGATGCATTGCCAGGTCCGCCCTCCATCTGCAGGGTAACCCTGCTCTTGCACCCTGCTGGGATACTGTATGTCAGGAGGCTGCAGGGGGAAGGTGCACGTAATTCTCGCCATGGCAAGAATGGGTCAGGGGGTTAGTCAGACTAAAAAAGAAAAAAGTGTATAACACCACCACAAAAAAAAAATAGTGATGGGGAAGGGTTGCAATGATGGAAAGTCCATTTTTTGTGAAGAGGTCTGCTTTGGGCTGACCATACATAGCTTGTAACCCCTAGGATAGGTATGGAGGAGCGCCTATGTCACATACCTGTATACAGAGATCAAGATAATGAGGCTGGACTCTTGCACAGTTCCCATCTGCCCACCACTGGAAGTTGGGACGGGGCTTAGGGTGTTGACACTGCAGCCTGGAACTTGAAAGCACTGGTATTAGATGAGCAGGGGTAGCTGGCAGTGCACCATAGAAGGGCTAAGTTAAGTTAAAGGTGGAGTCGGGTCTCAAACCTGGTCTAGTGACAGCTGAGCAGGAAGGCATCAAGTCGCAGGCAGGATTAGTGTTAAGGACAGGTAGAGGTCAGAAACGAGCAGACAATTCCTTACAAACTCAATGGGCAGACGCGTGGTCAATAGTCCATGGCTAAGGTTGGTAGCAGAAATAGACAGTGAATATATGCACACAATGATAATCCAAATGAAAATCTGGTGGAAGCTGGATCAATAACTAGATCAGAATGGTGATCAGGATCACAGGAGCTAGACTGAAGACTCTTCTGTAAGGAGCTTGTGCAGAGTTCAGGCTTAAATAGCCCAGTGGACGTACATGCAAGTCTCAGCGTGCATCTGCTTGTGTGCGGAACAATGCACGTGCAGTTAGACTTCTGCCTGCAAATATGTGCACATTTTTAATACAAAGGTTACAAAGTGCAATGTTATTTGGTTAAGAGCATCAACTAAAGCCAGCACATTTCAGGAGAAAGTCCTCCCCTTCCTCAGGGCTTCAGCAGTGGCTGTTCTTATAATCACAATAGGAGACCCATGTTAGGGCTTGCTGAAGACACCTAGATTGTACCAGCACTGTGAACTGCTGCCTGGTAGCCATGGCTATCAGAACACAACAACCAGCAGAGGTAATTCCTCCATCCATTCTGTTTTGCGTAGATGGGGGCTAAAGAAAAAATATCTAAATGTGTATGGATAAAGTGGTTCTAAAGCCTAAACATTTTTTACCTTAATGCATTCCTTGCATTAAGGTAAAAAATTTTTAGGCATCAGCATCCCCCCTCACCCACCTTTTACTTACCTGAGCCCTCAATCGATCCAGCGCCATGCACGTCTGCAGCTCCTCTCTCCACTCACTTCCAGGTCTTGCTGGCTTTGTTAGGGCAACTGGGAGCCACTATCAATCCAAGCCAGTGACAAGGTGTCTGTGTCAATGGATGCAGCAATGGGGCTTAGGAGCGAGCACGCACGAGTGCCCCTATGGGAAGCTGCTTCCCATGGGGGCACTGGACAGGGAGAAGGAGCCACGAACGCCGGCAGAAGACCTGAGAAGAGAAGGTTTGTGGCCGCTCAGTGCAATTCCAATGATCAGAGCAGGTAAGTAAAGACCTGTTTTTTTATTTTTACTTTTACAATCGCTTTAGGCTGGGTTCACACTTTTGCGAATTGAATGCGGATTTTCTACGCATCCAATTCGCATAACAGCAGATTGTGACGGGCTCTCTATGGAGCCGGTTCACACATCTCTGGAGCGGCTTGCACAGGAGTCCTGTGCATCTTTGGCTCAGTTTCAGGTCCGACTTCGTCCCGGAAACAGAGAGTAGAATTTTGTTCAACATTTTTCATTGTAACAACGGTGTAAGAATATTCATTTGTTTTTCTAATCATTAGTGGGGTCAAATCGATGTTCATTTTTGACTGCAGGGATGAGAAAATTCAGTGGAGCAGAATGGATATTTATTCTTGAATGTACACATTTCTAACAGCGTACGTGTTTTTTGTTCAGCATTGTCAATTCATTATAAAATGGAATGTTATATAGTTGGTAGGGTTGAATAAAGACATCAGGCTATCCAGTTAAACCTGTGTAGGCGTATATATTTGTGTCTCTACCATTTCCCATATCCCTGTATTTTGCGTTCTCTGAGATGCCCATCCAAGAAATTAGCGACATTCCCCGCTGACACCACCAACCAGTGTATCTTAATAGCATCATGGGCCCCTGGGCAAAGTAATGTACTGGGCCCCTATCAGCCTGCCCCAATTTACACACCTACTCTCAAGAATTAAAGTATAAATAGTTGATAGGATTAAACATATATTTATTAGTACTTTCAATAAAATCAATTTTAAACAATATAAAAAGCATTCCATAAATCAAAGACTAATCAAAACAAAAGGCACAGTACAGGAGTGGAGGCAGAAGGGCACAGTACAGGGGTGGAGGCAGAAGGGCACAGTACAGGGGTGGAGGCAGAAGGGCACAGTACAGGGAGGTCAGGAGGGCGCAATATTGGGATCACAAGGTCACAGTACAGGTTCCAAGATGCTGCTCAGGACACGGCCATCATGGGACAGCTTAGTAAAAAGCGTGACTGGCCCTGCAAATCTGGGACAGTTGGCAAGTATGATGTAATGCAAGACAGTCATGGGGCCCCCATGCATCTGGGGCCCCTGGGCAGGCCCCAGGGGCTGTCTCTTATACACAT
>BLSH010068609.1:126456-145122 GCA_018402905.1 Glandirana rugosa
GGGAACTTCGTTGTACGTATAATGTAGTGAAAGTCTGAAGGTAGCGAAAACGGCCGACGACTCCGGTCCCTTCTTCGATTACTACGTGTTAGACGATAGGTAATCGACATTACCTCCTAGCAAGACTTTATTCCCCAAATTTTCCCTTAGATAGTGTTGGTTTATCTTTGTGTATCCCCAATAAACCAGGAGATACACTATTTTTTTATTGCAAATCTCATTTTTTTTTTAATTTTTATATTTCAATGTGGGTTCATGAATTTCGCCAACATAGTAGTTTTTGGAAGTCTGAAAGTGATGTAATATGCATGTTGCTTCAAGGGGTTCTTACTAAGTAAGAGAGATCAGCAAATGAATTGCTGGTCTCCCTCCCTCTACCTTGTAACACCCGCCATGGGATTTCTAGGCCCACCGGTTGAAGTGTAGAGCCCAGGGCACATGGTGGGGTACATGGGTTGGGAGGCAATGTACGGGGGTGTATGGGAGTGTTTGGGTGACTATAAAGCCACTCCATCCCTTACACCTGTCAGTCAACAATTGACTTATCAGATTTACACACTTTACTTATTTTTGACAATCCAGTATAAGTTTACTTATAAAATATCCTTTAATGTTGTGAGTATTCCCTCTCTGCTATTTCTATTCACAACTTCCTGGATTCCTTGCATGCGTTGCAATTTCTCCTCTGCTGTTTGCCTTTTATTTCTAAGGACTACATATCCAAAGGTACCTTGGTGCCTACAGGAGTGATTCCTGTCCTGACTCAGCTTTCTGAAACTCCTTCTCTCAGCACCTCTGTAGGTCAGACGGCAGGCTCTGTGAAATGTGTGACACAGCAGTGCCTACTCACAGGGCATAGTAAATATATGTCACAGAATTCAATAAAGTAAATATGTGAGGATCTTCACAAAGTTTACAAACCTCAGGATTGGTAAGATTAACAGGAGTAGGTTAGAAATAATTGAAATATAACGTGGAAATGAATACATGATTTCACATTTTGACCATAGATACACTTTAACAGACCAAGCTGCCCAGCAAAAATGGCAGTTAGAGGGTTGAGACAAACCATTTACCACTGAGAGGAATGCTTACAATGACCAGGTTTTTATTCATGTATCAAAAACCTTTATCCCAATAGAAAAAAAATGTCTGTAACTGTTTAAAAAGTGTTTTTAGTCAAGTCCATCTAAATCTTCTAGTACATCTAAGAAAGAAGAGAGGCACTCACTATAGGGACCATATGTGCCGCATCCCTTATAGATACATAGATTGGGGTACTCCCTTAAAGTGCGATGGTCGTAAGACCGAACGGCCCAAATCGTATATTGGCTGTTGTATCTCGCGTACTGACATGCACTAAACGATCGTACAACCAAGCCGAACGTAGTGACGTGTTACGAACCTATAAAGAGAAAGTTCAGGTGCATGTAATTTGTGAATTAGGAACGAACGGACACTTCCGAGCGTTCCTGACTTCTGAGCATGCGTGTTTTGCACAGTACAACTTGTTGGACCAACTTCTCTGTACGCACCATACAACGGTTATACAACCACTTGTTGGTACAACCAAAGTTTTCTAGTCTGCTCATCCAACTCCAGTTGTACGACGGCTGTTCTAATCGCGTGTACTAACGGTCGGATGATCGTACAACGAGCAGTCGTACGACTGTTTTTATACGACCGTCGCACCGTGTGTATGAGGCTTTAGAAAAATGGACAATTTCTAAAGTGATGAAATGAGTTGACGTCAGCTACACCTGATGCATTTCGGATGAGTTCCTTCCTCAGAGGTACTTCGGTGACGATTGTTAGTATCACTAGAAATCAAACTGAAATATTGTGTATAAATATTTAACACATGTCTGACACTGATTCATAAAAACGTGTAAACATCGTGCATGCTAACTCACCTTGCCCACCTTAAAAAATGAATTGAAAAAGGTCCAATACAACCGAGTTAGTGTTAACCCTGTAACTATAAATAGGGACGGTAAAAATCACCATAGGGGTCCAATTGGTGGGACACAATGTAAGACAGCCCTCCAAAGCACGGTGAGAACAGCCTACTCCACAGAGGGTCCAGGATACCGGAAAGCATGGACTTGAGGAGATCAAAAACTTTAGACAGGACGTGTGGGTGATCCTGTCTTAATGCAGCAGACCGTAGGGTCAGGAACGCCAAGGAAGGTCTGTGAAAAAAAAAAAATATATATGAATATATATATGTATCTATATTTAGGTATAGTTATATGGACAGGTTAAATTATATCGCCTATGCACAACAGGTATATTGCATAATCATATTGTACATCGAGATATTCCAAACAGGAAATCAATAGTGTGTAAAAGGAGAACTCAATGAAGTCTGCAGTTGCACAATATGGGAACATGATCAAATAACCAATGATTGATTAATCTGTGTGCAAGCATACCTGTGAAGCTGTGACAGCGGTATATAGGGCGTGGGGGATTGTATCACCCGGTCAGCTAGGACAGGGCTAGCTGCAGGGTACAAAAATAAATGCTATAGGGGAAAAGCATATGCCAAACAGGGCCGGCTCTACCACTAGGCGGACTAGGTGGCCCCCTAGGGTGCACTGCTGCCTAGGGCGCCCGGCTGCTGTTGATCCGTCACTGCTCTGCATGCATCAATCATTCATGTCATCACAGGAGAGCCACGACTCTATCATGTCAGTGGAGAGCCACGGGTGGCAGCACCCCCTCTCCCCCTCGGAGGCCGCTGTGCATCCTGGCATGTTATGTCATTACAGTCACTGGACAGCACCATAGCCACCCCCACCCCCACATGGAGGGCACTCTGCATGATGCATCCTGGTAATGAAGACAGAATGTCCGAGCAGAAGGCAGGAGCTGTTCCAGCTTTTAAAGTTAAATTGCCTGTGATGTGTTGGAAGGGGCGGTCCTAGCAACCAATCTTCTGTCTGTTACGTGGAAAGTTGGACAGTTCCCGCCTTCTGCTCGGACATGCCACATCCTCTGTCTTCTACCTGTTGTGTAAGGTAAGGGAGGAGGCATTCACATAAAGGTGACTGTGTTACAGGGGAGGGGGGCTGTGTTACAGGGGAGGGGGGCTGTGTTACAAGGAGGGGGGGCTGTGCTACAAGGAGGGGGGCTGTTATACAAGGAGGGGGGCTGTTATACAAGGAGGGGGGCTGTGTTACGAAGGGGGAAAGGGGGCATTGGGGTAAAGGCGCTGTGATGTTAATTGGAGGACTTGGATACCAAGAGGTCAGTGATGTAAAGCGTGAAGGGATGCTACATTGCCACTATTTGTCTTCAGGCCAGGTCCAGAGGCGCCGCAAATAGGTGGAGAGGCGTCGCAAAAGAACTCCACCCCCGCCACCCCCACCATATACATGGGCAATGCAAAGGGGGTGGAGCCAAAGGGGGATGGCAAAATGAGGTTCTGCCTAGGGTGACAAAATTCCTTGCACCAGCCCTGGCTGGAACAAGATGTGGCTGCCGGTTAAAATGCTTACCAATGGTGTGACACCGCAGACATGCCTCCACGCCGGTCATCCATCCTGGATGAAAGCCAGGAGGAGGCGTACTTGGGCTGTGTCTTGAGGTGCCACGTCACTCCATTGTGGCAAAAATATCCTGTCCTATACATCTAACACTATGCTGTCCCTAGACTGACAATGCTCCTCCATCCTGAGTGGAGACACCCTGAGACAGGAAGTGCCAGATCACCAGGTGAAAATAGAGGGAAAAAAAACCAAATGCAATAAATTACAATTTTGTTTTTGGGTTTAATAACGCTTTAATGGTTATACATACTGCTTAGGAATATTAGTGGCTGGAATACGATTATGACATCTGGGTACTAAAGGTGCTAGCTTTCCCCCTCCCCGAAAAATCCAGGCTATTGGATGGGCTGCAAAGATTAACGAATGATGGTAGAACAGGAGAACTATGGCACCAAAGCGGTAGATCTTAAAGTGTTACTAAACCCACAACAGTAAAATCACTCTGTATATCCAGTAAAGAATAGTGCTTGTTATACTCACTGTGGAACCTAAGGGATTAATCCCCTGTACTGTGTAAAAAGTCTGTTTGATCCTGTCTTCTCTGATCCTCCCCTTGTTCCACTGTCCCCAATCCATCTCCTGACAGAACAGAGCCTTGGGGGCAAGCTGTACATGCGATTAGCACAGGGCCATTCAGCACTATCCAGACAGAGGGTCAGGGGTCATGCAGCCTCATAGGACAATCAGGGGAGAATGAAAACTCCTCCTACAAGCTTTAACCAGACACTGATAGAAGTCACAAGACTGCCCTAACTACTGATAAGAAAAGGTATTTAGCGGTTTATATTTACTAAAATAATTGAATTTCCATGTTCTGTGTACTGTGGGAGACCAGCTATAGGTCCTGGGTTTAGTAACACTTAGAAGCTGAGAAGGACTGTGCATTCTGACATGGACTTTTCAGTGCTGAGTGGAAATACTTTTTGAGAATTTACATTACAAATCTAGATTAAAAAGAAGGTGGAAGTTGGAAAAAAAAAATCACAAAATAAGTGATTCGGAAAAGTTTTTTTTTAACTTATGGAAATAATAAGAGATTAGTTGGAGTTTTGATAGGCTTCCTTGAAGAGATGGGTTTACAGGGATTGCCTTAAGGCAGCTAAAGTAGGAGATAGCCGGACGGGTTGAGGTAGAGAGTTCCAGAGGATGGGAAAGGCTCTGGAGAAATCCTGGAGATGAGCATGGGAGGAGGAGACAAGGGAGCTTGAGAGCAGGAGGTCTTGGGAGGAGCGGAGAGGACGGTTTGGGTGATACTTGGAGACAAGATTGGAGATGTAGCTTGGGGCAGAGTTGTGAATGGCTTTGTATGTTGTGGTTTGTATTTTGAATTTAATTCGCTGGGTGATCGGGAGCCAGTGTAGGGATTGGCGGAGAGGACTGGCAGACGCTGATCGGTTGGTAAGGTGCATTCATGATAGACTGAAGAGGGGATAGCCTATGGAGAAGTAGGCCAGTGAGAAGGGAGTTGCAATAGTCAAGGGGAGAGATAACAAAGGAGTGAATAAGGAGCTTGGTGGTTAAAAAGGGGCGAATTTTAGAGATGTTACGGAGGTGAAGTCTATAATCTTCTGACAACGATTGAATTTGGGGCTGAAAGGACAGGTCAGAGTCTAGGATTACACCTAGCACCCTGGCATGAAGGGAGGGGATTGATGATTGCATTATTGATTTTGATGGAAAAGTCATGGAGGAGGGCACATGGGGGGGTAATATTACTAGCTTGGTTTTAGCAAGATTTAGTTTAAGGAAGTGGTGCGACATCCATGCTAATATGTCAGTAAATTAGCAATGCGAGAGGAGACTGAAGGAGAGAGGTGAGGAGTAGACAGATAGATTTGGGTGTCATCAGGGTATAGATGGTATTGGAAGCCGTGGGCGGTTATCTGGTGACCAAGGGAGGAGGTGTAGACAGAGAAGAGAAGGGGTCCAAGAACAGTCTTGGGGGACTTCCACAGAAAGGGGCAATAAAGAGGAGGAGACAGAGTTGTAGGTAACACTGAAGGAGCGCTGTGATGGGTAAGAGGAGAACCAGAATAGAGCAGAATGTTGGAGGCCAAGGGAACGGAGTTTATGGAGAAGGAGCAGGTGGTCAACAGTATCATGTAGTTGGAGTATGGAGTAGTGGCCATTAGTTTTAGCAGTTAGTAAATCGTTAGTGAGTTTTAGTAAGGCAGTTTCTGTGGAGTGCTGCGAGCAAAAGAACTAAGGGGTCAAGAAGATTTGTTTCACTGAGGTAGGAGCTAAGACAATTGTAGACTATTGGCCCATACACACGGTGCAACGGTCGTACAGTGTACAACAGCTTGTTGTACGATAATCCGACCATTAGTACAGGTGATTACAACAGCCGACGTTCGACAATCGTACAACAGAAGTTGGCTGAGCAAACTAGAAAACTTTTGTTGGCCAACAGGCGTCGTACGACCGTTGACTCGTGTGTACAGAAGTTGGCCCAACAAATTTGGAAGTGCAAACTCGCATGCTCAGAATCCAGGAAGTGCTCGGTCGTGTAAACCTGTGTTCCTCCTAATTCACCAATCACATTCACCTGAACTTCCTCATTATACGCTCGTAACATGTCACTACGTTCGGCTTTGTTGGCCGATTACTTGACTCAGGTCAATACGCTAGACACAACCGCCAACAGCCGATTGTTGAACGTTCGGTCGTACAACAGTTGCACCGTGTGTACGAGGCATAAGCGTTCTAGAAGTTTAGTGGTGGATGGGAGCAATGAGATGGGTCTTAAGTTGTTCAGGTTGGTGGGGTCCAGAGAGGACTTTTTAAAGCGGTAGTAAACCCATGCATTTAACAGGTTAAAAATCAGTCACATTTCCGGCACGTGCCAGAAATGTAACACTCCCATTGGTTGTGCTCTAAACCAAACTGTCAAACCATCCAATGGCTGGTGTCATAGCTGATCACATGTGCAGCATTATGGCAGTTGTAGATTAAACAGAGGCCAAGATGGCAGCTTCCTTGGCTGAAAATGATAGGAGGGTTTACTACCACTTTAAGTATGGGAGAGATCTTCGCATGTTTTAGAGGGGAGGGGAGGGGAAGATGCCACTAGAGAGGGAGAGATTGAAGATGTGAGCGAGGAAGCATAGGATAGAATAAGAGGGTGACAGTAGTAGTTGTGAGGGAACAGGAACCAAGGGACAATTGGTTAGGTGGGCATCTGAGAAATGTTTTGTAACCTCTTCAGTAGTAGCCAGTTCAAAAGAGGAAAGTGTTGACTGGTTATGCGGATCTGACCTGACTCTTGGGGGTTGATTTACTAAAGCTTGAAAGTGCGAAATTTGGTGCAGCTCCACACAGAAACCAATCAGCTTCAAGGTTTTATTGTCAAAGCTTGATTGAACAAGCTGAGGTTAGAAGCTGATTGGCTAGCATGCAAAGCTGCACCAGTTTTTGCACTCTCGAGCTTTAGGAAATCAACCCCTTGGGGTCCAGTATTGGATCCAATCAGAATGCAGCTTGCAATCACCATCAGGTGATAATACAGAAACCTTAATGTGTATGTAGGGGCAAAAACAAAATAAACATTGACTACATTTCTGTTTTGCTCTTTCCACAAGTACAGAAAAAAAAAAAATGTTGGTTTGCCAGAAATCCAGTGTGCTCTTAACTGTTTGGAGTGACAAGGCAGTACGTCTGCTGCACTGAAATCCCAACTACTCTTGTCAGACCTACCTACACTACACTACAGCATTCCAACCCTCTCTGCCCCACTCCACATGCATACATTGATTTCTTTCCTACAAAACAATTCCCAAAAAGCTGTCCACACACTGTGTGTGTTGGGGAAAGCTCTTGGAAGATGAAGTTCTGTGTCAGTAGGAACTGACATCACAGTGGCCGCCTCAAATGATTTTAACAGCCTTGTGATGATGTCACAGGATGTAATAAAAGCGGTCTTTTGCTACAGAAATCAGATAAAAGGGCAAAATATTACTGGGAAACGCTCTAGTGGGGGAGAAGGAGGTTCTCTTTCTTTCAAATGCAAAATCTCTTCGATGGAGCCATTTGGAGGGAGGAGAATTTGTCGTTATAAATCCTTTACTTTATGTGTGTAAATTTAGCTTGAGTATTTGAGCTTAGTAAACAGGCATTTAAAGAGGAAGTAAACCCTGATGGGTTTTACTTCCTCTTTAGTGACTTACAAAGTAAAAGCATAATGGGCTAGTATGCATTGCATACTAGCCTATTATGTACACTTACCTGCAATCGATGCGGGCGCTGTCCCCTGTGCAGGCAGCATCCATCTTTGCTCCTCTTCCTTCCGGGGTGTGCACTCCAGCTTTGTGACTGGCCGGAGTCATGTGACATCACTTCCGTGCATGCGCGTGGGGGCCGCCTGTCACTGCACGATCCTAGTGAAGAAACGACAGGTCGGGCCGTTTCTTCACTGCACATGCGCTGATGACATCGGTGCAAGTGTATACATAGAATATCTCCTAAACGGTGCAAGTTTTGGAGATATTCTCGGTACCTACAGGTAAGCCTTATTATAGGCTTACCTGTAGGTTAAAGTGGTTGTAAAGGGTTTACAACCACTTTAACTGGAGATAAGGTGAAACTGGAAAATGTGAAAAGGAACCAAACACCCCATCTACTGGTAGAAAAAATATTCATATGTAAAATGTAATATCGCAAAAGAGAGTTAATTTCCAAATATGGAAAGGTTTCTTCACAGTAAGAGCTGTGAAAATGTGGAATAGACTCCCTCAAGAGCTGGTTCTGGCCAGCACAGTAGATTGCTTTAAAAAAAAGGCCTGGATTCTTTATTAAATGTACATATAATAACTGGATACTAACATTATTGATTCAGGGAATATCGAACTGCTTCTTGGGGGGGTTTTTCCCTGCTGTAGCAAATTGGATCATGCTTTGCTGTTTTTTTTCGCCTTCCTCTGGAACAACTGTGGGTATAGGATTGTGTATATGGGATTGTATGAATTTGTTCCCCTTTTATTGGTTGAACTAGATGGACTTGTGTCTTTTTTCAACCAGACTAACTATGTAACAGCAAGCATATACTCCTGCGCAATGGTGCGACTTCGGGTGCGACTTCAGGTGGTCAGTTACTTAAGGGATGGTTGCTATGACCTTGCTGCCCTCCAAGATATCCTAGTCACAGAATGAGAAAGAAAAGGAGGGCGCACCAGCCTTGTGCATTATCCCAAGCAAATGTATTAATAAATGAGCCAGCGGCAGCCCTGATGTCTTTTCCATAGCTATCTGAAGACTATTGGTCCTGGACTTGTCGCCACGATCAGGAGGCTACGTTAAGTGCCTATATTTCCATATGTTTGTGAGTAGTGGTACTAAACCCACAACAGTAAAATTTGTCTGTGTATGCAGAATAGCATGCTTGCTATACTCACTGTGTAACTTAAGGGGTTAATCCTCTATATTGTGTAAAAAGGCTGTTTGATCTTGTATGGTCAGATACTTCCTTCTTGCCCTGTCTACTATATTAGACTATGCTAAACTACATGCAGGCAGGGTGGAAAGGTTGCACATGCTCTGTTAGATCTTCCTGTTTCACATGGACACAGACTGCAGTGCATTTCTAGAGGCAGTGATTGTTTATTTGTGAACTGAGCATGTCATTGGCAAAGCACCAATCAGCTCTGGCCGGATTGTGGGTGAAGGGTCACTGATGCAAAGGAAGTTTCATCATCAGAGAGTGAAATCTCCTCCTATATGAACACTGGGGAAATCCTGGCTCCTTGCAGTTTATCACCTGACTGCAATATACAGATGAAAAAAAAAGGTATATAGCAGCAGTATTTTGATATAAAAAGAAGATTTAGAAGCTGTGTGCACTGTTGGGGGGGGGGGGGGGGGGGATGTATTGTTTTTATATTGCTGGGTTTATTTATTTATTTCAGGTACTTATGTAGCGCCATCAATTTACATATACATTGTACATTCACATCAGTTCCTACCCTCAAGGAGCTTACAATCTAGGGTCTCTAACTCACATTCATACACATACTAGGGACAATTTAGACAGAATCTAATTAACCTACCAGCATGTCTTCGGGTGTGGGAGGAAACCGGAGGAAACCCACGCAGGCACAGGGAGAACATGCAAACTCCAGGCAGGTAGAGTCATGGTTGGGATTTGAACCAGCGACCCTTTTGCTGCCAGGCGAAAGTGCTATCCACTGCACTGCTGTGCCGCCCAACACTTTAATAAATTTGCTTGGGATATTGCACAAGGCTGGCGAGCCCTCCTTTTCTTTCTTGTTCTGTAACTATGTAACTATTAAAGCTGAACTCTAGGCAGATATAATTCAACTCTGATCATTAAATCATTATCATTAAAATCATTTAAATATTTTTTTTTTAAAGCAAGCATTATACGTTCCTGAATTTTAATTGGTATCAGCCACTTGCTCTTCCTGTACAGCAAGGCTGGAGTATGAGAGGATGCAGAACCAGGAGCTTATCAGTTCATGAGCTGAAAAAGAAGCATGCTGATAGGAGGAGAGAGCAGAGTGAAAGATAGCGGAGCTAATCACTGTGGGGCTTCTTCTCGCACTGTCCAATAGCAGGCTGAGGATGGCTGCAAGACAGCCTGGGCTCAAACCAAGTAGGTTGTATGGCACTGGCTGTCAGACTCAGGAAATCTAGCAGCAGAAAAAAAAGTACTGCATGGAAATCTCTGCATTACAGATGACTGTAATGCAGGAAAAGGCTGGTTTTGTTAGTTTATCTTTTTAATGAGCTATGCATTTTATTGTTATTTTTGGCTGGAGTTCTGCTTTAACTGATTAAAAATATTTTGTGTGTTACATTTTTTTGTCCTGCCAATATTATACAATTTTACAAAAATATTATTTCAATTATACAAAAAAACAAAAAACACTCCACTGTCCCTCAGTGAGCTAATAATGCTATCTAGTAAACACTGAAATTGTGCTCATGACAGAAGTTCAGTTGTAATGGTTATCCAAAACTTTTTTGGTTTTGGATAGAATAGGGAAGGGTTAAAGTGGAGTTCCACCCATGTAAAAGTCAGCAGCTACAAAAAGTGTAGCTGCTGACTTTTAATAATCGGACACTTACCTGTCCCTCGCTCCAGTGATGCGGTCGCCCGAGGGCTCGCTCCTCTCCCCCTCCTCTCCGCGCCGCCGGCATCACAGGTGTGGGCTCGTAGCTTTGGCTTCAAAGCTTGGCACGCACTGCGAATGAGCGAGTCGCGCTGCGCCTTATGACTGGCCGGCGTATCTTCTGGGACCTGTGACGTGTCCCAGAAGATCGCCGAGAGGGAGGAGGGTAGGTGAACTTCCTTCCCTGAGCCGCGGCGCCAGGGGAGGAAGTGGACCTGGGACCCTGTGAAAACAGGGTCCCTGGTCACCCCCCCCAAAAAAAAGACAATTGTGGCATGTCGTGGGGTCACCTTCCATTAAAGTGGAAGTTCCACTTTTGGGTGGAACTCCACTTTAACACCCCTTTCAGTTTATTCTTTTGTTGACTATGTCCCATTAGGGAGGTTTCCTTTACCCTCTGTCCCAGAGAACAGAAAATGATAGGAAATATCTATAAAGTAAGAGGAATTCCCCTCTCAGAAAGTTATCGCTGGAACAAGTGACCCCATTGAGGGATTAACCCACTACTCTTGTTGTGGTGACAACTATGAAAAATGGGATTTCCCATTATTTTGTTGACGATGGGCATCAGGACAGATAAAGAGGGTGTTAGAATGTCCAAACAGCGGCATCTGATTGGATGCAGCCACTGTTCAGCTGATCATTTTCCACCGAGATCTTTCAATCAAAAAATGTCAGGCAGGAGGGTTGCCACAGGGCCACCCATGGAATGAATTTCAGCCAGTTTAACAGGATGTGGCTGAAATTGACATACTGTATAGCCAGCTTTGTTCAGAAGAGAGGAATTGAAAACCAGCAAGAGCTTGCAATCATTAAGTGGATATGTGTCATAGGAGGGGATGGGGTAGTCACTTTTCTGAGGAACAAGAATGAGTAGAACATGACCCCTTTACTGGTTAAGAGAAATTAAGAAAAAAAGGGAGGAGGGTTAGGGTGGGATGAAAATAGGATTATAGGAAGGACACACGCCTGGGGTAGTATGGGTTGCATAGAGTAGAGCTGATAAGGTCATAAGTTCTATTGAGGTCATAAGTTATATTATGTCATAGGTTCTATTGAGGTCATAAGGTTTATGAGGTTTAAAGTTCTATTCAAGAAAACCAGAGGTCTATTCAAGAAGACCAGACTTTGAAGAACCTTTTTAAGTATCATTCAACGTATCCATCATCATCTCTTGTATCACAGTGTCCATGATTTATTTAACTTCCATTGGTTGCCGTGCTTTTGCAATTGTCTGTTCCATAGGCAGCAATATAAAGGATACAAGCTTTGGTTTGTGTTTAGGTAAGTGGTTTGTGTTTTCGGGTCTTCAAACTATCGCCCTCCAGTTGCTCAGAAACTACAATTCCCATCATGCCTAATCATGTCTGTGAATGTCAGGGTTTTACAATGCATCATGGGATATATAGTTTCGCAACAGCTGGAGGGCCGTAGTTTGGAGATCCTTGTATTAGAGTTTCCCAAGGGTTACTAGATGAGATGGTTCCTAGAGGTAGATATGGAGCACTGATCTGGTGGGATCATAGACCCTTGTCCAAAACATCTTACCTTAGAGCATTCCCACCAGATATGAATTAGTGAGCCAAATGTGTTACATCCGCTGAAACAATTTGGCAGTGATGGGGAGGCTTGATCTTCAACTTTAACTTCATTGTTTGTTTTATAGAAACTATAAAGATATAACTCATTATGGAGTTATGTGAGATATGGAGTAGAGAACATACTTATGCTGGCCATACACAAAAAAAATGAAAAATTGGCCAATAGCGATGTCAAAAAAGGAAAGATTCGCTAAAGATACTACCATCGTGTAGCAATCAATTTTCAAACGATAAACATTCAATGGACATAAGTTAACTGATTTATCGTTCGATTTGGTCACATTAGAAGGGAAATTACGAATTACAATTGACCACTCACCGTCACTTCAGTGTATGCCCGCTTAGTGTACCGTACGTTCGCTGTGGACAGATCTTGCTTCTTTGTTTATCGGTATCGGTACAACTGTGTGTGCATCATTTGATCTCCTAACCATATGTACTACCTTTATTTTGCATTATGTGCGAAAACATGTGGCCTTGTTACTGTTATGGGACTAGAGACAAAAAAATTTGCACTGCTATTTAATCAGTCCAGATCCGTGCTATAGCCGAAGGACGGTTACATCGAGGATCTCAATTGCCGGGGGGACGTCCATGGACGTCAACCCCTTTGCACGCTCCCCGCGCGCACTCACAACCGGCGGCGGCGCGCTCTCGTCTGTCTGACATGACCGTCGCAATATCGCAGTCCCGATATAAATCGCGGATCGCCGCCATTACTAGCAAAAAAAAAATAAAATAATAAAGACGCCATAAATCAATTCCCATAGTTTCTAGACGTGATAACTTTTGCGCAAGCCAATCAATATATGCCGATTGCGATTTTTTTTTTACCAATAATGTGTAGAAGAATATATATCGGCTAAACCCGCTGAATATTTTATTTATTTTTTTATTTTGGATATATATTATAGCAAAAAGTAAAAAATATATATATATATATATATTTAAATCGTCGCTCTTTGTTTGTTTATAGCACACAACATAAAACCTGCAGAGGTGATCAAATACCACCATAACAAAGCTCTATTTGTGGGAAAAAAATGATAAAAATTTTTGTTTGGGTACAACGTCACACGACCGCGCAATTGTAATTCAAAATGTGACATCGCTGAAAGCCGAAAATTGGTCTGGGCAGGAGGGGGGTTTAAGTGCCCAGTAAGCAAGTGGCTAAAATTAAAAATATTTTTTTTATTGCAATAAAGTTTGCTAAAAGCAATTTTGCTTGTCTTTACTTTGTAAGCTTATTTTTTACATGAATGTAGTCAATGGCAAACTCAAATGTACTGTGTCCTGCTAGCTGAGCTTGTGTAGATGAAGGATCGTTGTTGCTGGATGTACATTTGTTTACTTCCAGGTTAAAGTCTTTTTGCACGTGCGCACAAAATATCGGACAATTTTTTCCGTGCGAGAAAGCCACTAACCTTACAAAGTTCGCTCATTCAATAAAAATATTTCAAACTTTTCAATCGAATTTTTGGGGCTGAATAGTTGAAAGCGAATGTCGTTCGTCATCGACTAACTATCAGAAAATCGGCCGATCGTTCAAAACAATAGAATTTTGTCCGATTTTTCGTATAGTGTATGGCCAGCATAACTCTTTGTATTACACAAGCAGCAACTATATCTTTCTGATGGGCCTGACATTTACAGGGCTTCTTATCTCATCCATTCTTATCTGTCATAGTTCCATACCTCTTGAAACACTTCTCTAATAAAACCACAAGAACCTTATTTAACCTTAAAGTCTGACTCAATTTTCTTTTTTTTTTACATTTCAAATAGAATGGGCAAGAGTTGAAACTTCTATCAATTTTTTTTTCACACCAGTACAAGAAATGGAGGGAGTAGTCATCACAGGATAGCATGGGCAGTAATGAAAGCATTGCTCAGTTTTTATCTTCTGTCCATATAGCTGTCTGATGAATGCCAACCATAACTTGTTTGTTTGATCCAGGGAATATCCAATTGCCTTTGGAGGATCAGGAAGGAATTCATTTTTCCTACACTAGAGCAAATTGGGCCATGCTTCTTATGGTTTTTTGGGTTCCTCTTGATTGGGTACAGGACTGTGTATATAGAAGTTTTCCATTTATTTATTCTATTATTCATTTTTTTATGTTGGCTGAACTAGATTGTGTTGGACTTGTGTCCTCTTACACATTAATTATGTAACTATATAACTTCCATAATTGCTTATCCCTGATGAAGAAGGAGTGCTGGAGCCTTTGAAACGTGTTAGGGGACCCTAATATGAAGAGGTTCTAACTCTTCCTATCCAAAAGAAAATCAAAAGAGTTTTCACTAGACAATGATAAAAAATGATTATTGTCAAAGAAAGTGCAACAACTGTCCTACCAACTGGGTGTATTGGCAGTGAGCCTGGGGCTGCAGAAGCAGAGTTTCAGTTCCTGTGTCTCTTGGCACCATGGTTTCCACCCTAAATAGAGGAAGTACATTTGGAGTTCAGGAAGAACTTCATGATATACTGTAAATGTATAGTATATGATTGTACTGTTGCCTGGTTATAAAGACAAATATGTAGAATGCTGTGCAAAAAAAGTGAGAACCTTAAACAAAGTTATAGAAATCAGGAATGCTTTAATAAAATAATGGAATGGATAGGTTTTATTAGTAAAGAATTGCCCCAGAAAGTACAGAAAACAGATAAATCAACCCGCACAGGTTTCTGATTTTTTGTAAGATTTTGCTTGCAACAAGATCCTTCATAAAAGCTTTTCTGCACATGTATGCATGGAACGTCTGTGCTAACATTTACATGTGCACAGTGTATAGCAAAGGGACCTATTTTCCTATTCTACAAGCAATAAATAATAAAATACAACCCCTTGACTGTTTAATGAGCTGGAGTGAATATTCTTGCTGTGTGCCTGGCTGCCTCTCCACTGCCTGGGGATACAAAACTGTCTAATTTACTGCTGCCCCTTTGAGGGTAGTGCTACGCTAAGATTCAGGAGGACATTCAGGATGAACATATGAACTCAGTAATGTGTAATCAATCTCCCGCTGCCTAGCATCCATCATGGCTAGGAAGCACGTGGCTTTTCGTGCTCAGATGCATGTGGCAGTTGCTGCCTAGTGTCCATCATTGCTAGGAAGCAGGCGGCTGTTTGTTGCTAGGATGCAGGTGGCTGTTGTTGCCTAGTGTCTGCCATTGCTAGGAAGCAGGCAGCTTTTCGTTGCTAGAATGCAGGTGGCTGTTGTTGCCTAGTGTCTGCCATTGCTAAGAAGCAGGCAGCTTTTCGTTGCTAGAATGCAGGTGGCTGTTGCTGCCTAGCGTCAGTCATTGCTAGGAAGCAGGTTCCTTTTCATTGCTAGGATGCAGGTGGCTGTTGTTGCTACCTAGCATCCATCATTGACAGGAAGCAGGTTCCTTTTCATTGCTAGGATACAGGTGGCTGTTGTTGCTACCTAGCGTCCATCATTGCTAGGAAGCAGGTTCCTTTTCATTGCTGGGATACAGGTGGCTGTTGCCGCCTAGTGTCCACCATTGCTAGGAAGCAAGTGGCTTTTTGTTGCTATAATGCAGGTGGCTGTTGCTGCCTAGCGTCCATCATTGCTAGAAAGCAGGTGGCTTTTCATTGCTAGGTTGCAGGTGGCTGTTGCTACCTAGCATCCATCATTGCTAGGAAGCAGACAACTCATAGGAGTAAATAGGATTATTCTGCACAAATGGCTCCCATGGAGGAAGGAGGTCAGGACTCTGGGGTGAGTGCTGAGGGAGGGGATGGAATTAAAGAATTAAAATGTGAAATTCTACTATTTTGTTCAGGACTGAAGTAACACTATGGGGCCTTTTTATACATTTTTCACCCAGGTTCGAAAGATCTTTCCGAGATGTGTGAATCTTGGGTGCAAGCTGTGGGAATCTGGGTGATGACATCTTTAAATAGACCCCACAGGACTTTGGTTGTGATAGTACTAGCTGTAAAAGAATGCAGCCCAGCAAAAATAAGTGAATTTGCACCTGACAGCCTGAGCTAAAGGTCAAGTGATTATCTGTCCGCAGGGGTCAGCACTATGTAGGTCAGTAAATTATGAATTAGGCTGATTCAGGAAATGTTTGAAATGACACCACGGGTGGCCTGGAGTTGTGTGGAGGATTGGGCAGTGGGGAGTCCTTGTTGATATTTAAAACAGCAGGTGATGATCTTGGCATTCTGGTTGCTGATGAGTATGGCGTGCACAGTATCGCAGTACAGAAGTCAACAGAGTGCCGGGTGTTGTTTCCTGAGCTAGAAAATAGGGCAGCGGTTGGTATATTTCACCACAAAACCAACCAGGTCATGCTTGTTCAGTAATATACAATTGTAACCCGTAAAATACATGTAGTTATAATGTGTTATGTTAAGTTGCAGTTCTGGCTCTTTAAAGTGGACTCCCCCTCCCCCACAAAAACTGGCAAAAGCAATGCAAGGTGCTAACAGCTGTTTTCCCCTTTCTTTTACATTTTCTTTAGTCTTCTCCACTGACAATGACCCACCATGCTTTAAAAAAAGTCATCAGTGGCCAGCTTCTTCTTCATTATTCTGTGCCGGCCCACAGATGATCTTGCCCATGTACCATAGGAGATATGGCATGGTTTGTATTTGAACAAAAACAAACCATGCCAGATCTCCTAGGTTCTCATGCCATATGAGACCTGGAAAGGTTGGTTATTGTTCAATAACCAACTGTACCAGGTCTTATACAATGTGCAAGATCGATAAGTGTGCCGCATCAGATCTGGTGTGGTTTGTTATAGGATAATAACCAACCATGCCAGGTCCCTTACAGTCCATGTGCAAGATTAGACAAGAATTCTATGGAAGGCACTGGTGACGTAGCCTTTCCAGAGGGTACTGGAAAAAATGTAAACCCATGAAAAACTCTTTCACTGCACAAATAAATCAATGAAGTTTGGGGGTGTGAGTGCAGAGCTGTAAAGGCCTGCTTTAATTGAGTGACCTTGAATGGGGTACCTGAAAGAAATGAGGCCTGAGAAAGTACATGTCTATAGATGGTGAAGTTTTGTCTGCATCATGCATGTGGTATGGATTTGATCACATATGATATGAATAATGGACCTTGAGTAAAAGGAACTTCAGCATTGAATGAATGAGATAAAACTGCCTATTAAAGTGGATATTCACCCCCCCACCCCCCTTTTTTTTTTTAAACCCTGCTTACCAATAGGCAGATGAATGCAGCTCTGGCACTTCTAGCACTGGATGGAGTACAGGGAAGTGCTGAAGGGTCTGTTGATGCTTGATGCTGGGGGATCTATTGTGGTTGGGGAGATCTATCATTGCTCAGGAGGTCTATTGCTGTTGAGGGATCTTAAGTTGCTAGGGGCTCAATTGTTGCTGGGAGGGGTCTATTGTTGCTGGGGGAATCTATTGTTGTTGGGGGGATATTTTGTGGCAGGGGGTCTACTGGCTGCATGGGATTCTGCTCAGAGGTGGGTAGGGGGTTGAGACAAGGGGCAAATCAGTAGTGAGAAGTACCTGTACCTTTTCTCTGAGGAAAGAAAGGTGCCTTTTGCACAATTCAGGTACTCAACTACCCAGCTGATCTAGCATTGTCCTGCTGAGATCCTCTTCTCTTCTGCCACTGCTCAGTCCCATGTCACCATGTTTTTCTATGACATCAGGCTCTTCTAGGTTTAGGCGTGCCTCCTGATGAGGTGCCGCTAGGCCCACCCCCTTCTCCTTTACTGAATGAAAGGCTATGCCTCCTGGGATATGTGACAGGCATATCTCAGGAGGCAAAGGGGGGCTGGATTGAAGACTTTCCAAAAAAAAAGGTAAATGAAAAAAAAAAAAAATCACAGGCTATTTGTGTCAAGGAGGGGAGGAGAGGTGAATAGGAGGGATGAGTACTTTGAGGGTGAACATAGGTTCTCTTATTAACAATGCAAATGAGGTCTAATAGGTATCCTGCTGCGCTTTAAAATGAGCAAATGACAAATAATAAAATGAAGCTGCTGACACAATATTGCAAATTCCAACAATAACTAAAAAACAGGTAAATAAAGGTGCAGCGCTGATAAACAATAGTAATAATATTCAGTCCATAGTTTTCACTTAGTGGAAGAAAATCAGTAAGCAAAAAATGCAGCACTCCAAATGAAAATACTGTTCAGTCCATAACTTTCATCTGATAGATAAAATGGGGAAATCAACTGTGCCCGTCACCAACACCAAACACACTGTCCCTTACCAGAAACTCAGGACCCCCACTACAGGGGTCAAAAGCGCTCTCTAGCAAGAGGAGATTCACCACAGCATGTGTTGATAGATGTTTGAAAATCCCTGGGTTGTAGTCTCAATTCCCGACGTCATCTCAGCTCATGATCACATATAGAGATAACAGAGGGGAAAG
>BLSH010068609.1:152244-169324 GCA_018402905.1 Glandirana rugosa
CAGTGCGAAATTTTAACGCGTGCGAACACCTTACCGCGGTTTGAAGCCATGAATTGGTGAAGTTATGGTACGTGAATCTTGTGAAGGACGGGTCTGGTTAAAAGTCGAAAGTCACGACAACGCTGAACTTACTCTTAACGCGCCAGCACGCTGCGACGTGGGTTTGTTTTAAAAATAGTAAAACAAGGGTGTTTATCTCGAAAGAAAACCACCATAAACTAGTGGGGACGCCAAAAATAAAAAACGCGATATTGTTTTTTTTCTGGCTTTTAAAACTTTTTTTTTTTGTGTAGCCTCATCAGTGCCCATCAGTGTAGCCACATCAGTGCCCGTCAGTGAAGGAGAAAATGTACTTTATGCAAATGTTTGTGACAGAAACAAAGAAAAATGTTTTTTTTTTTCAAAATTTTCGGTCTTTTTTTTGTTATAGCGCAAAAAATAAAAACCGCAGGGGTGATCAAATACCACCAAAAGAAAGCTCTATTTGTGGGAACAAAATGATAAAAATTTTGTTTGGGTGCAGCGTCGCACGACCGCGCAATTCTCATTCAAGTCGCAACAGCACTGAAAGCTGAAAATTGGTCTGGGCAGGAAGTGTTCTAAGTGCATGGTATTGAAGTGGTTAAGTACCGAAGTTTGGCGCCATTCCACAAGCGTGCGCAATTTTAAAGCGTGACATGTTAGGTATCTATTTACTCGGCGTGATATCATCTTTCACGTTATACAAAAAAATCGGGCAAAAAAAAAAAACGCATTTGAAAAATTGCTGCGCAAATACTGTGTAACATAAAAAGTTGCAATGACCGCCACTTTATGGTATCTGCTAAAACAATATATATAATGTTTGGGGGTTCTGAGTAATTTTCTAGCAAAAAATGATTTTTACATGTAGGAGTGTCAGAATTGGCCTGGGTGGCAAAGGCTTGATTAAGCAAATAATATAAGATACTTATTATATATTATTTTAAAGGTAATTTACTATATTTTCAAAAATTGTACCCAAGCAGGTGGCTTAATGGACAAATTACTGAAGTTTGAAGTTATAACTTCAAACCAGTAATTTCACAGTAAATAGATAAATAATAAATTATCTTATACCATATAGCATAATAATATACTGTATGATTTAGCTTGTGCCTTTTCAGCAGCAGCAGATTCTCATTCTCCCTCTTAACTGTGTGAGAAAAACATGGAATTGTGGGTAAATCTTATACCAATAAACCCATCTTTTTCCTTGTAATTAAGAGGGCTGGGCTGGAAGGAAGTATTTGTCTTTTAGACACATGCCCTCTTCTATGACACTGCAGTGAGGCGTGCCTCCACTGCAGCATTTTTATTGGACAGCTTGGGCCAATGGTGCTTTACCATTGAATAAGGCTCCAAGCTGTCCATTGAACTCAGTGCCTCTGACAAGAAGTGAGGAGAGGCACTGTAAGCTCATCCTCTCAGTCTGCTGCAAACACAGTGCTTCTGACAGGCTGCACAAGGACCATAGATGATAGGAGCCCCCAATTTTTACCAGCGGTGGGGTAGGACTTCAGCTACCTATCCCCCAAATTTGGGGTGTCTGTGACCCCCAGGTCTTCGAGCTAAGGCCTTCAAAGTCAATCTTTCTAAAATGTATTTATTTATTTATTTTTTATGTTCATGGCTCTGCCTCACCTGCCTCACCTGCCTCCCCTGACTACACGTCCCTGTCTAACGCAGCCTTTCTCAACCTTTTTAATCCTTGAAATAATTTTCAGGTCTTGGGCAACCCCACTACATTTAAGTAATTGGGGTCTGAGTCCCTTACATTGGGGGACAGTGGGAAGAGTGGCGATCAAAATGCCATCCTTATGGACAGTTAAAAAGGCCATTGGCATCAAGCGGTTTGTTCTGCCATGTGCCATTGGACCTGGAATTATGCAGGCACCATCAGGTGGGAAGTCAATTAGCTACAGCTCAAGTACTCCTTGCAACCTCTGGAGGAACCTTAGGGTTCCACAAAACCCTGGTTGAGAACATCCAGTCTAGAGAACTCTCCAGCAAATCGATAAGTATTTCAAGGCCCTTTTTTTTAGATTTTTGGATAGGACAAGTGATTCTAGAGAATTTCTTTTTTTTTTTTTGGCTCAAGGTCAACTTTAAACTAAAAGATAACACCTGTATTGTTGCCAGCTTTTTGTGCCAACTGCTAGAGAGGAATTTTAGAACCTTGGTTTGCCCTGGATTTGAGGGGCAGTTGGTAATTAATCTCAGTTTTTGAAGTTGGTATCTCAGCCGAGGCTCTGAAGGTGGAAGGAATACTAACGAATGTACTGATCAAACTATCATAGGCAACTGTGATGTATCTCAAGGTCAACCACTGATGGTCAAAAATGTAATGTGTAGTGGTAGTACTTTGTTGCAAAGGTTTGTCTTACCATAATGACTTCCTTTACACCACAGAATACAAGCCTTTGAAGGTATCTCAGTCGTGTAATAAAAAGTCACAGGCTAGGGTGGCATATCTTGCGTTCATGGATGTGGCTAATTTGAGGATATTTGCTCTCCCCTCAGACCACTACAAATAAGACGTGTTGGACTGGTAGCCCATTCACACCTTGATCAGTGCAGGACACACATTCAGTGACTACTGTTGGAAATTATATACATATCTGTACCCTGTTCAGACCTGTGATCCTAGCGCCTAGCTGAGGAAAGTTTTTCATGTTCTGAGATATCATGTGACCAAATGTGGAAAGCCACAATGGAAGCTGCTGCAGAAAGACTTCCTTTTCTCAGATACTGTGAGAACAGCTACTATGTATTACCATCTGTCATTGACTGCAACTAATAGGGAAGAAGGGTTAGTCTCTCTTTTCCCCTACCTACCATGAAAAGGTCAGTTGGTTGTCCTTGTCCCCAAGACAAACGTTTCCAGTCCTCCCTTGATGGGGCAGATATCTATTGCATAGATACAGTATATGGCCATGATAACAATTAGCTGCAGCTGCAAATAGGAGCATTTCTTAGTACTCGATGCTTTAGCAAATGTATTAAGGGTTTACACATCTACTTTAAATTTAGACAAGCCCAGCAGATGAAGATCAAAGACTGAAGTTATTCTGATATATCATGTTTGACTTTGAGGCATTACCAATGTAAACCTGATTTGATATTAGGAGTGACTCGTAACATATCCAGTATGTATACATGTATGTAATATTTATGCCTGTGTTAGTATTTGCCATAATAATTTGACTTCCAGTTGAGTCACAATGTTTGCTTACTCTTACTTTTTTCCTTTGGTCTGGGCATCTACTCATTTTCAGTATGAGGGCCACATCATTAATTTTGCAAATATGCATGGAGTGAAAAAAACAGTTGTATAAATTAATAAATAAAATGTAAATGACTAAGTTCCCCCTTAGATCCAGAATTGCTCAGCACAATCCCCCCTTACATCCAGGAGTGCTCATCAGAGGCCCCTTTTATGTCCAGGAGTGCACAGCAGAGTCCCCCCTTATAACCATATGTGCCAAACAGAGTTGCCTCTGCACGGCAGAGTCCCCCCTTTCATCCAGGATTGCTCAGCAGGGTCCTCTCTTAGCTCTCAGGTCAAAAAGCAGCAGGCCAGAAGCTGGGAGGCAGAGCAGGGCTGGGCAGAGGAAGTCTGGTTTTCCTGAAAATTCTGGGGGCAGGGCAATTTGCCATTGGTTGCTAGGATGCTGGTAGTCCTAGCAATCAACTATCATGTTGCTTGAGTCATGGCTGGCAAGATGTAGATGTGCCAGTCTCCATATTATAATACACAGACTGGAATATCCACTATCAGCCAGCTAGGCCCAATAAAATCTTGCTGCAGGCCAGATGTGGCTCGCAGGCTGCAGTTTGGGGACCCAAAGTCCAGTGCCTAGGTCAGCCTTTTTCTTTTTTCAAAATAATTTCAGGTCCTGGAGAACTTCTACTAAAAGCAACTAAAGGGTTAATGGCAAAAATGACCCTTACATTGGGGGCCAGTGGGAAGAATGCCCCCCCCAGTGTTGGTCAGAATTTCATACTTATGGAAAACTAAAAGATCATTGGTGTCATGCCGCTGATGACTTGGCCCATCAAATGGAAAGCCTATCGGCCACAACTCAAGAAACCCCCAGCAACCTTTGGAGGAATCCCATGGTTTCAAGGTCTTGGTCATTGTGCTTGAGATAGATTGGAATAGAATGAGTTGCATTTGGGGGTGTCACTGTTATTGACAGACATTTTTTTCTTGTTATGTGACTATGAACGTGGAAAAGTACATGCCACGTCCTCTAATCTGACAGACTCTTGCTATTTTGAAGTCTTTCATGCTACCAAATTAGACTGCCTGGTTAGATTTACTGAAAGCTGAAATTTCATTTATTGGTGCATACTGGTGAGCTAAATCACCCACGGGATTCCTATATGTATTGAACTTGCCAGCAGTGAGATCTCCCCGCCCAAGTTCCTGCTCCTGCTTCCCAGCAACCAAGCAAATGAGTCTTTCTTCCCCATCTACTTTATCCATAGCAGAGCGATAATGTGCATACTATGTAGAAGCCACCATTATCTTTTTGTATATGCTATCTCCCTTATACTTGAACTGAATAGTCACTATTTATTTGATCGCTGGGCTTTGTGGAAGCTGGGGAGGTGCGTATCTCACGTCATATTATCAGAATTTTTCTGATAGCATAACATTTTTCAGGACATACATATTTTGATTTTGCATTACTTTGATACTTAGTAACACATGTAATTCTATAATAAAGACATGGTTGTACATGGCAAACATATGTTCTTATTTAAAGCAAATCTGGCTTATATTAAGCCAGATCACAGTGTTGAACAGATAACTGAAATCATGGAGAAATCAGATTGACAGCTTTAAGAACAATTCTATGCAAGAAGTGAAACAAATCTTTTACCATTTAATGTTGTCTAGCAAGCAATGGAACCATGCTAAATATGGGAGGTCAACTCAGTTTAGGTTAAAGAGTAACTCCATTTTTGTTGAGGAAAAAAACATTCCCCTCTGGATGATCTATGTACATTGCAAGGATTTTGACAAACTTTATTTCAGATTCCTACCTTTTGTTATTCTGGTGTAATAGCTGTTTGCTTGTCTGTGTCCATGTGCACAGTGAATCTGTACGAGAATGGTTTTATGATTATCAGTTAGCTGCTGCACCTGAAGAGTTCTAATGAGGAAAGTGGCAGGGAACGCATCTCTTTAGATGTGATTTTCCTTTAGGAGTATCACACCAAAAATACATTTTGGGTGGAGGGGATGCCCAAAGTCTGATTTATATCTTAGCGCAGACTTCTGGGAAAATCAGTGAGCCAATCACTCAAGCGGGAAATTACATTTTCAGGGGGGAATTTTACAGGAAATGATAAAGGTAATTTTTAAATAACATTCAGTTACAATATGACTTGAGTGGCAATTGTATACTCTATATTATTTTTTCTTTTTATTTGCTATTTTTTCCCCATGAAAGTGGAGTTAACCTTTAAAGCCAAACTCCAGCCAAACACCTAATAATACACAAATAAAATGCATATAAGGCAGCTGTTTTTAACTCCTAAAGGATTTGTATTTCTACATATTCTTTCTTGAGACTGGCGGCGTAGCTTTTATCTACTACAGTTAATTAATACTACAAATTGTTCTTGTCCCCAGCTTGGGATAGGACAATGCAGACTGCTCTCACTTCCTATCAGTATGTCCCTTGTTAGGTCATGAGCAATGCACAGGGCTGGCCCAAGACATTGCGCTGCCTGGCTCCAAGAATGAAAAGCTGCTCCCCTCCCCAAAAAAAAAAAATCACGCATACCAAAAGATCCCAACATTTATTATTTTATATCATGATAATTAAAACTAACATTAAATGTATCAGGAGGTCAGATTTACATGCAACAGCACATTGTCTAGGGGCAGGCTAGGGTAGTATATAGACAGGCTAGGGCAGTATAGGGGCGGGCTCGGGTAGTATAGGGGCAGGCAGAGTGGCCCGGAAGGCAGTTGTCATCATGACACACAAAACTGCTGGAAAAAAATCTTGACCGTCAATTTGCTGGGTAAATAGAAGAGGAGAGGCGGCCGTGGTTCAATTTGCTGGGTAAATAGAAGAGGAGAGGCGGCCGTGGTTCAATTTGCTGGGTAAATAGAAGAGGAGAGGTGGCCGTGGTTCAATTTGCTGGGTAAATAGACGAGAAGGAGAGGTGGCCATGGTTCAATTTGCTGCCCCTCTCAAAGTGCTGCCTGGGTTCAATGGACCCACTGGGACCCATGATAGGGTCGTCCTTGGCAATGCAGCACAGCTAATTGGCTCCTTGTGCTGCTTCTTCCTCTCCCAGTCTGAGGTCTGCTGATTGCAATCCAGTAATCTTAATTGTGCAACCCTGCATGTAGTCATACAGCCTTTCTCCCACAAAATGGGCACTTCGTAGTGAACATGTACGTAGTGGCCCCAGTCAGTGCTATGGGATTGCTGTAGTCATGGTGGCCTTCAGCAGTCTCTAGAGTATGGCTTTTTCATACAAAAATAATGGGGCTGTGGCGCGCAAACACAATATGATGCAGAGGAGAAAGGCTGTGTGGCGAGGAGTGAGGGTGCACAATGAGAATGGCTAGATCTGACTGAAGGTAAGCCATTGGCCTTCTCAGGGGTGTGGGTGGAACTTATAGGACAACTGTACAAAAGTACGGTTGACCTTGAAATGAAGGAATGAACAGGACTACACAGTGGAGATCTGAAGGTAAGTATTTGTTCTAGTACAGGTCTCCAAACTGCAGCCCTTTGCTTGCCTTTATCCAGCCCTTGGGGCACTATTCCTTCTACTGACACCAATAATGGGGCACCATTCCTTCCCACTGACACCAATAATGAGGCACTATTCCTCCCACTACTACCAATGATAGATAGGGCACTATTTCTTCCACTAATACCAATGTTGGGGCACTTTTTCTTCCACTGATACCAATGATGGGGCACTATTCCTCCTACTAATACCAATGGCAGGGCACTATTCCTCCTACTGATACCAATGATGGGGCAATATTCCTCCTATTCCTATTCCAGGGATGCATTCTTGGGGTAACTTATTATAGGACAACGTAGAAAGGTATAGTTGACCTTTAGATGGAGAAATTGAACAGGGTCACAGAGTGAAGATCATTGGATCAAGCTGAAGATAAGTATTTGTCATAGTGGGATGTACTCATGGGGTGAGAGAACATATTTTAGGACAATTGTACAAATGTACAGTTGACCTTTAGGTGGAGAAAAGAATGGGACTGCACAGTGAAGATCACTGGACTGGGTTGAAGGTATTTGCCCCAGTAGGATGTGCTCAGAGAGAAACATATAATGGGACAAAGTAGAAAGGTAAAGTTGACCTTTATATGAAAAAAGAATGTGGCCAAACAATGAAAGTGGTACAGTTGACTTTAAATTAGAGAACTGCTCAGGTCAGCACAGTAAAGATCCCTGGTTTGGGTTGAAGGTATTTGTTCCAGTGAGATACACTTAGGGCAGTGGTTCTCAACTCCGGTCCTCGGGCCCCCCCAACAGGCCAGGTTTGCAAGATAACTGAAATAAATCACAGGTGATATAATTTGCTGCTCAGTGATTGCCGTATTCTAGTCTGCATCTCCCCAAGGTAATACTTAAAATCTGGCCTGTTGGGGGGGCCCGAGGACCGGAGTTGAGAACCACTGACTTAGGGGGATGTGGGGCAGATAATTATTAAATGACAATTGTGCAAAGGTACAGTTCCTTAAAGTAAACCTGCACTTTGTCTTTGCAGGTAGTAATGTTCAGATAGTTAATATTCAGATTTCTTGTCAGTTGCTATACAAGTCGAGATTCAAGCCACCAAATTAAAAATTGCTGACGATGATATGAAAATAAAGTGTAGGATATTTACACTTTTACTGTAAATGCCAACACTTGTGCTGGCATTACATAACTAGAATACAGAAATGGCCTGTTTACAATAATTCTGAGGGTACTTTCCTGCAACGTTTAAAGTCATAAACTGGCTATCTTTTACAGAAGTAATATAGGACTTCCTCTTACACAGAATACATTCTGGGAACCTCAGGGTCTCATCGAAATCTTTGCACTATTTTCCGATACAGAAAAAAACAAACAAATGCAGGCACCACAAGGACTGATCGGCTGCAATATATCACATTTTTCTTCTTGGGTTTAGATATACATTAAATTCAACTTACAGCACTTTATAAATGTTAGGGCATTTCGCAAATATAGAAAAGGGCTTGAACAACAGTTGGGCTTCATGTATACGGGACGTTTTTTGCATTGCAAATGGTCAGAAATGTATCTCCATTAAAAACGCCTATAAATGAAGCGTGGCTAAACGCGAGTTACCGCGTTTACAAGCTGTTACAGGCATTTGGCATTTCAAATGTCTCTGAACTTACGTCCTGAATGCATTTTTTTGCTTTCCAAAAAATGCTTCTAACCCCAACTGCCTGAAAATGACTATAAATGACTCAGTGTACATGTGCTGATAAGATTACATAGAGAAGAGTTCAGGGACAGCTGAAAAAAAACGCCCAACTGCTCCTAAACGTCCGTTTATCAGCAGTAGTGTACATGAGGCCTTAACCTGTTGAAATCTATGAAACACATATGTACGGGGGCAGAGGATGGGTTTTAACACCCACGTGCTACACGTATGCATTAATCGGCAGCAGAGTTTTTATGCGCTGAGAGCGCACTCATTGCGTGCTCCCAAAACAGTGACTGAGCTGTCAAAAACAGCTCCTTGTCCCTAGTAGAGGTCGGCTGGTTCTCATGCATGTGACCAATGTAACAACCAATCACAGTGATCACATGATTGGTCAGACCTTCCACCCCCTCCCCCCAGACATGTCTGCCCAGTTAAAGGGAGTGGAGAAGGTTAACAGAATGTGAACTGGAAGAAAAAGAACTTACAAATTCTACCAGCGACATAAGAGAAATATAGGGCATCACTTTGTTTCCCAATACAGTTACATTCCAGGCATGCTGTGAATGACAATTGTCAGTTATTTGTGCTCTCGACTGAACTGTCAAGCCATAAAATAGCTGGTGTCATAACTGATCACGTGCAGCACCATGGCAACTGCAGATCAAACCGAGGCTAAGATGGCAGCTTCCTTGGCTGTAATTGATATGGAGGTTTAGTTCCACTTAACCACTTGCCGACCGGCGTCTGACGGCGACAAAGTGGCTCGATATCGCAAACCGCCGTCATATGATGGCGGCTGCGATATCCTTCACTGTGAGCGTGCGCGCTGCCGGAGGCGCGCTCGCACGCTCACTATGTTCGGGGGGGGGCAGGGAGCGGGTAGGGCAGACTCGATCGCCGCTACCCGCGATGGCCCCCCCGCAGTGAAAGAATGGAGGTCCGTGTAAGTAAACATAGATCTCCGTTCTCACAGAGGGGGAAGGGCTGTGATCACAGGCTTCCTGTATATGGAAGCCGTGATCACTCCCTTCCCCCAGCCCACATACAGTTAGAACACACCCAGGGAACACAGTTAACCCTTAGAGTGCCCCCTGCAGGTTAACCCCTTCACTGCCAATGGCATTTAGACAATAATCAGTGCATTTTTATAGCACTGATCGCTGTATAAATGCCAATGGTCCCAAAAATGTGTCAAAATGGCCCAACATGTCCGCTGCAATATCGCAGTACTGCTAAAAAACGCAGATCGCCGCCATTACTAGTAAAAAATAAAATAAAAATTAAAACCCCAGAAATGGATTCTCATCATCCGTAAACGCGGCAACTTTTGCGCAAACCAATCAATAAACGCCGATTGTGATTTTTTTTTTTACCAAAAATATGAGGAAGAATATAAATCGGCCAAAACCGATGGAAAAAAATGTTTTTTTATATTTTTTTTTTGGATTTGTATTTTAGCAAAAAGTAAGAAATTTGTGTTTTTTTGCCAAATTGTCGCTCTTCTTTTGTTTATAGCGGTGATCAGAAATAACGCAGAGGTGATCAAATACCACCAAAAGAAAGCTCTATTTATGGGAAAAAAAGGATGCAAATTTTGTTTGGGTACAACGTTGCACGCCCGTGCAATTGTCAGTTAAAGCAACACAGTGCCAAATTGCAAAAAGTGCTCTGGTCCTAAAGTGGGAAATCCTTCCGGGGCTGAAGTGGTTAAAGTGGTTGTAAACCTCAGACATGAAATCTGAACAAAGCATATACCTCTATAGCTTTTACTTGCCTCTCTCCAGAGCACTAAGTGTCATTTGTGTGTGAAGGGTATGTGTCCCTTCCATCAGCTCTCAGTGCTCTTGTGCAGTGTGTAACTGCAAGCTCCCCACCTCCTGCTTTGTCACAAGGATGTACAGGACACATGGCTGCATATAAACATGTACAACTTATATATCATCTCTGTGTACCACTCGAGGCCACTCACTTCACTGGGTATACGGAAGGGGTTTACAGCCACTTTAAAGAGGAAGTAAACTCTAGTTAAAAAAAAAAATTTCCCCTTCCCTGTAAAGTAAAAGCATATTGTGCTAGTATGCGTAAGCATATTGTGCTAGTATGCATACTAGCACATTATGTGACACTAACCTGCAAACGAATTCTGTGCTGTCCCTGATGCAGGCTGCATTTATCTTCGCCCATCTCCCTTCCGGGGCCGTGGACTCTGGCTCTGTGTCTGGCCGGAGCCGCATGCGTACGCTCGGGAGCCCCCGGTCACGGCATGGAGCTTGGAAGGAACGGCACTTGTGCTCGTTCCTTCAGAGCACATGCGCTGATGGCATCTTTGGCGCAGTATACAGTAAATACTTCCTAAACAGCGCACGTTTAGGATATATTTACAGTACCTATAGGTAAGCCCTGTTCTAGGCTTACCTATATATTCAGCGTAACATGAATGGCTGTGCTTGTGAATGCATAAACACAAGTATAGTGTACAGACGTATGCAAAAATGAAAAAATGTTCTATATATTTGCATATGCCTGCATGCTCTACTTGTGTTCATGACAGCATGCTGTATACACGAGCACAGCGGCGCACGGCCATTGAGGTTGATGGCAGGCTATCCACTGCGCTTGTGCTGCCTAGGCAAAGGAAATACACCAGCAATTCCACTGAACGAGCTCAGCTGGCCTGCATGCAAAAGCCCTTAAGCCAATGGTTCTCAACTCCTGTCCTCTGGATCCACTAACAGGTCAGGTTTGCAGGATAACCGAAATCCATCACAGGTGATATAATTTGCTGCTCAGTGATTGCAGTATTCTAGTCTGTATCTCCCCAAGGTAATACTTAACCACTTCCCGACCGCGCGCCGTCTTTTCACGGCGGCAGTCAGGGAGCTGGGCGCGAATCGACGTAAATAGGCGGCGATTCGCATTTTGCCCACTAGGGGGACTCCTGAGGAGTGTGCCCGCGGCTCGGGCGGACCCGATGTCCGCCGGCGAGCCGCGATGAGCGGCAAAAGACAAAAGAACGGGGAACCGCCGATGTAAACACGGCGGTTCCCCGCCCTGTCAGTGGGGCATGAGAGATCTACTGATCCCTGTCACTGGGATCAGTTAGATCTCTCATGCCCATGTTAGCCCAACCCCCCCACAGTAAGAACACACCCAGGGAACACAGTTAACCCCTAGATCGCCCCCCCAGGTTAACCCCTTCACTGCCAATGACATTTATACAGTAATCAGTGGACATTTAAATTTCTGATCGCTGAATAAATGTCATTGGTCCCAAAAAAGTGTCAAAATGGTCCGACATGTCCCCCCCAATATCGCATTACCGCTAAAAATCGCAGATCGCCGCCATTACTAGTAAAAAAAAATAAATAAATAAAAACCCCAGAAATGAATTCTCACCATCCGTAAACGCGGCCACTTTTGCGCAAACCAATCAATAAACGCCGATTGCAATTTTTTTTATCGCAAATATGAGGAATTATATAAATCGGCCAAAAACGGTGAAAAAAAATGTTTTTTTATATTTTTTTTTTGGATTTGAATTTTAGCAAAAAGTAAGAAATTTGGGTTTTTTTGCAAAATGGTCGCTCTTCTTTTGTTTATAGCGGCGATAAGAAATGACGCAGAGGCGATCAAATACCACCAAAAGAAAGCTCTATTTGTGGGGAAAAAAGGACGCAAATTTTGTTTGGGTACAACATCGCACGACCGCGCAATTGTCAGTCAAAGCGACGCAGCGCCGAATCGCAAAAAGTGCTCTGGTCCTAAAGCTGCAAAACCTTCCGGGGCTGAAGTGGTTATAATCTGGCCTGTTGGTGGATCCTGAGGACCGGAGTTGAGAACCACTGCCTTAAGCAAAAGTAAAAAAAAAACTTTTTTTTTTCATTTGGATATAGTAAGGGAGGGTTATAACTCATCTCATGTTTTTACCATCTGTGTACCCATTGGGGAGAATTCCCTTCACTTCCTGTCACATAGCCAAAACAGGAGATAAGAGGAAATCCCTCCAAAGTGAGATAAACCCCGGTGGTCCCCAGAAATGGCATCCCCATTGGAAGATTTCCCCTCTATTCCTGTTCCAAGGACAACCTAGAATTTTGGATTTTCTTTCACTTTCAGTGATAACGACAAACAGCCCAAATAGAGAGGGGGAATCTCACTAATGGCTGCATAGACAGCACTAAATACCTGGCAGGTGTAATCCTTTTCCACTCTATCCAAAACTAAAAAAAAAAGTTTTGCCTTTAGTTGTACTAAAGCCCCCCTTTATTGCTATAGTAGGCACCCTCTTGCCTCGTCTATTTAATTTTCTGGTAAAATCCTGGTTCTTACAGGTATGGAGCACACATGGGTGTCAGACATAACAGGAAGTGAGACTAGAATATATTGGGGGGGCTGTGGTTACCACTAGGACAAGAAGGTACAGAAACTGAGAAAAGCATTGTCAGAGGTTCTGAACTCCAACACAACTCTACTCCAGTGTGTTTTTGCCTGTGTATGCCAGTGATGGCGAACCTTGGCACCCCAGATGTTTTGGAACTACATTTCCCATGATGCTCAACTACACTGCTGAGTGCATGAGCATCATGTGAAATGTAGTTCCAAAACATTTGGGGTGCCAAGGTTCGCCATCACTTGTGAATGTGCTCAATGGTGACACAGCAGTAATAACCTGGCAGCTTTTATAAACTTTCCCTGATGTTTTGCAACTTCAAATTTGAGAAAAAACATTCTATGTTCTTGTTATATGTTCCCATCCACATAGCATGCCTACGTTTTTAAAAATTATTTCTTACCTTTTTGAAAATTTTCCGGAGGAGGTGTCATAGCTGACTGCAAGGCGTTTTGAACAATGTTAGAGTGAGCCTGGCCCAAGTCTGTCCTCATTAACATACAATGGAAGAAGCCCAGCCTCTACACCTTTAACCCTTTGTTTAGGGCAGACAGTGTTCAAATCTAATTACAACTGAAGTTACAAATAAAGATATGTCTGCACGGTACAGACAGGTTTAACTATGGCAAGCACAGCTGCCCAGGCTTCTCATAAACAAAGAGATCTATGTAGGAATTTTCCTTGCTGCCAGAATAGAGCATCTTAAAAGGTAAGCTACCATTCTAATTTTCTTTTAAGGTATGCTAAGTGAATGGGAATATGTAACAAATATAAAGTCTGTGTTATTCCAATTTGGCTGCAAAATTTAAAAAAACGGATTATAGTGGAAAGCATTAGCAGATTCTTGCAGCTGGGATGGCAGGGGTATGTGAACAGGGCCGGTGCCTTAGCCTGTATAAAGCAATTGCAGGCTGAGAGCAGGGCTGGTGCAAGGATTTTTGACACCCTAGGCGAAACCTAATTTTGCCCCCCCTTTGGCCCCGCCCCTTACTCCGCCACCTTTTTCTTGTGCATGTATACGATGGAGGTGGCAGAGGTGGAGATTTTTGCAGTGCCTCTCTACCTATTTTTTCGCTTTCTCATGCCAGCTGTGGTCCGCAGGTATATGGACAGGCTTGGATAGTATATGGACAGGCTGGGGTAGTATATAGACAGGGGCTGGGCGCCCTGGACGGCAGCGTGCCCTAGGCGGCCGCCTACTCCGCCTAGTGGTAGAGCCACCCCTGGCTGAGAGAAGCCGTCACTGTGTTCATGTATAAAAATATTATGCGGTGGTTACCTGTGATCAGGGCTGGTGCAAGGATTTTGAACACCCTAGGCGAAACCTCATTTTGCTGCCCCCTTGGCTCCACCATTGACTCCATCCCCTTTCCCTGCCCAGCCTGATCAGCGCCAATCAAATGTCACCCGAGGTTGGTGTGGTGACTCCTCCAAGCTCCCAAGCCCGGAGGGTCGACGTCAGGCTCCATGCTATAGCCCGCTCGGCTGACATGCCAGGAGGATGCAGAGCGGCCTCCATGGAGGGGGGGGGGGCATGGATGTGCCATCCAGCCTCTGATCTCCATGTCCCATGACATGCCAGGATGCATCCTGCACAGTGCCCTCCATGTGGGGGTGGGGGGTGGCTATGGTGCTGGTCAGTGACTGTAGTGACATGCATAATGCACAGTGGCTTTGGGGGGGGGGGGGGTGCTGACAGCCACAGCTCTCCTCTCTGATGACATGAATCAGTGCAGAGCAGCCAGTGACAGATCAACAGTGGCCAGGCGCCCTAGGTGGCAGTGCGCCCCAGGCGGCCGCCTACTCTGCCTAGTGGTAGAGCCGGCCCTGCCTGTGATTAGGTACAGATGACCAAGCCTGGGCGCCTCTGTCTGCATTCACTGACGATCATTTGTCCCTAACCGCAGGTAATTGCTGCGTGTGCGTGAATCCACGGACAGCTATGGCCGCAGTCAGCTTGTCATTCATTCAGACGGAGGAGCGGCCGCAGGTATTTGTAAACTTCACTGATTCTTGCCGCTGAAATTCGCAAAATGACCATAACCGCCTGTTTGGATGAGGCCATATGATGCAATACTGGGGAATTTGGTGATACTTAAAATTAAAGCTAATAATAATAATAATAAAAAAAAGGATTTGACATACTTTCATTCACCTGTGCGATGGTTCTAAACACAGCTCTGAGGGGATCGCTTTTCAGAACCAGTTTACAGGCTTTCAGGAAACAGTTCTGCTACCTTCTTTTTTTTCAATTCCCACAGTTTTTTTTTTTTCATGTTTCAATAAATTTAAATACATAGTAACAGAAGAAAAGAAAACGGCTTATGTTATACATACATATGTGAGTGCAATAACATCAGCAAATATTAATGAGTAATATTATCAAAATAGGGATTATGTCATGAGACGGAAATTAAATTAAAAAAAAAGATTAAAGTAACTATAAAATTTACAGTATCTCACAAAAGTGAGTACACCCCTCACATTTTTGTAAATATTTTATTCTATCTTTTCATGTGACAACACTGAAGAAATGACAGTTTGCTACAATGTAAAGTAGTGAGTGTACAGCTTGTATAACAGTGTAAATTTGCTGTCCCCTCAAAATAACTCAACACACAGCCATTAATGTCTAAACCGCTGGCAACAAAAGTGAGTACACCCCTAAGTGAAAATGACCAAATTGGGCCCAAAGTGTCAATATTTTGTGTGGCCACCATTATTTTCCAGCACTGCCTTAACCCTCTTGGGCATGGAGTTCACCAGAGCGTCGCAGATTGCCACTGGAGTCCTCTTCCTCTCCTCCATGACGACATCACGGCACTGGTGGATGTTAGAGACCTTGTGCTCCCCCACCTTCCATTTGAGGATGCCCCACAGATGCTCAATAGGGTTTAGGTCTGGAGATATGTTTGACCAGTCCATTACCTTTACCCTCAGCTTCTTTAGCAAGGCAGTGGTCATCTTGGAGGTGTGTTTGGGGTGGTTATCATGTTGGAATACTGCCCTGCGACCCAGTCTCCGAAGGGAGGGGATCATGCTCTGCTTCAGTATGTCACAGTACATGTTGGCATTCATGGTTCTCTCAATGAGCTGTAGCTCCCCAGTGCCAGCAGCACTCATGCAGCCTCAGACCATGACACTCCCACCACCATGCTTGACTGTTGGCAAGACACACTTGTCTTTGTACTCCTCACCTGGTTGCCGCCTCACACACTTAACACCATCGGAACCAAATACATTGATCTTGGTCTCATCAGACCACGGGTCATGGTTCCATTAATCCATGTCCTTAGTCTGCTTATCTTCAGTGAACTGTTTGCGGGCTTTCTTGTCATCTTTAGAAGAGGCTTCCTTCTGGGACAACAGCCATGCAGACCAATTTGATGCAGTGTGCAGCGTATGGTCTGAGCACTAACAGGCTGACCACCCCACCCCTTCAACCTCTGCAGCAGTTTTGGCAGCACTCATACATCTATTTCCCAAAGACAACCTCTGGATATGACGCTGAACACGTGCACTCAACTTCTTTGGTCGATCATGGCGAGGCCTGCTCTGAGTGGAACCTGTCCTGTTAAACCGCTGTATGGTCTTGGCCACTGTGCTGCAGCTCAATTTCAGGGTCTTGGCAATCTTCTTATAGCCGAGGCCATCTTTATTTAGAGCAACAGTTCTTTTTTTCAGATCCTCAGGGAGTTCTTTGACATGAGGTGCCACGTTGAACTTCCAGTGACCAGTATGAGAGAGTGAGAGCAATGACACCAAATTTAACACACCTGCTCCCCATTCACACCTGAGATCTTGTAACACTAACGAGTCACATGACACCGGGAGGAAAAATGGCTAATTGGGCCCAATTGTGGACATTTTCACTTAGGGGTGTACTCACTTTTGTTGGCAGCGGTTTAGACATTAATGGCTGTGTGTTGAGTCATTTTGAGGGGAAAGCAAATTTACACTGTTATACAAGCTGTACACTCACTACTTTACATTGTAGCAAAGTGTAATTTCTTCAGTGTTGTCACATGAAAAGATATAATAAAATATTTACAAAAATGTGAGGGGTGTACTCACTTTTGTGAGATACTGTGTGTGTATATATATATATATATATATATATACACTGTCATTGTATACTGTATATATATATATATATATATAATGTCATTGTATACTGTGTGTGTATATATATATACTGTCATTGTATACTGTGTGTATGTGTGT
>BLSH010068609.1:172561-191469 GCA_018402905.1 Glandirana rugosa
ACTCAATAAAACTCCCCTGTCGTTTAAATGTGACAATATGTTCGACATGTGAGTGATGAAATGTAACATCGTTTCACAATAAAGAAGACATAACAGTATACTTCTCTATATTATTTTATAAATGTTTTTACACTCCCCACATGGGTGAAATCACTCTATGATATGTTTGCACACGTTTGCGTGGTGTTGTGTAGTGTCATGTGTATTTTCGGATTTCTTTCTTCCTTCACTGGAGTGTGCTATTTGTGTCAACCTTTGTGTACGTAGTTAACGTAGATGTCACGGAACGCTTTCATAAGCCGGGGAAACACGCCCAATTTTTCAGTTTTTTATTTGTTAAAAAAGTTTGAAATATCCAATAAATTTCGTTGCACTTCATGATTGTGTCCCACTTGTTGTTGATTCTTCACAAAAAATTAGTTTTATATCTTTATGTTTGATGCCTGAAATGTGGCAAAAGGTCGCAAAGTTCAAAGGGGCCGAATACTTTCGCAAGGCACTGTAGATGCAATTGATGCATGTGTTTCCAACTGTGTTTATCGTGTGAGGTCACTTCCTTCTTTCTTTAGGCTTTTATGTGTACTGTGATGTGTTGTGGTGCGTTTGCACACGTTTGTATAGTATCTCACTAAAGTGGGTACACCCCTCACATTTTTGTAAATATTTTATTATATCTCTTCATATGACAATACAGAAGAAATAACACTTTGCTACAATGTAAAGTAGTGAGTGTACAGCTTGTATAACAGTGTAAATTTGCTGTCCCCTCAAAATAACTCAACACACAGCCATCAATGTCTAAACCACTGGCGACAAAAGTGAGAACACCCCCTAAGTGAAAAAGTCCAAATTGGGCCCAATTAGCCACTTACCCTCCACGGTGTCATGTGACTCATTAGTGTTATATGGTCTCAGGTGTGAATGGGGAGCAGGTGTGTTAAATTTGGTATTATCGCTCTCACTCTCTCATACTGGTCACTGGAAGTTCAACATGGCACCCCATGGCAAAGAACTCTCTGAGGATCTGAAAAAAAGAATTGTTGCTCTGCATAAAGATGGCCTAGGCTATAAGAAGATTGCCAAGACCCTGAAATTGAGCTGCAGCACGGTGGCTAATACCATACTGGGGTTTAACAGGACAGATTCCACTCAGAACAGGCCCCGCCCTGGTGACCCAATTTGAGTGCACATGCTCAGCGTCATATCCAGAGGTTGTCTTTGGGAAATAGATGTATGAGTGCTGCCAGCATTGCTGCAGAGGTTGAAGGGTTGGGGAGTCAGCCTGTCAGTGCTCAGATCATACGCCGCACACTGCATCAAATTGGTCTGCATGGCTGTCGTCCCAGAAGGAAGCCTCTTCTAAAGATAATGCATAAGAAAGGCCACAAACAGTTTGCTGAAGACAAGCAGACTAAGGACATGGATTACTGGAACCATGTCCTGTGGGCTGATGAGACCAAGATAAACATATTTAGTTCAGATGGTGTCAAGCATGTGTGGCAGCAACCATTTGAGGAATACAAAGACAAGTGTGTCTTGCCTACAGTCAAGCATGGTGGTGGGAGTGTCATGGTCTGGGGCTGCATGAGTGCTGCCGGCACTGGGGAGCTACAGTTCATCAGGGAACCATGAATGCCAACATGTACTGTGACATACTAAAGCAGAGCATGATCCCATCCCTTCGGAGACTGGACCACAGGGCAGTATTCCAACATGATAATAACCCCAAATACACCTCCAAGACCACTGCCTTGCTAAAGAAGCTGAGGGTAAAGGTGATGTACTGGCCAAGCATATCTCCAGACCTAAACCCTATTGAGCATCTTTGGGGCATTCTCAAATGGAAGGTGGAGGAGCACAAGGTCTCTAACATCCACCAGCTTCATGATGACATCATGGAGGAGTGGAAGAGGACTTCAGTGGCAACCTGTGAAGCTCTGGTGAACTCCATGCCCAAGAGGGTTAAGGCAGTGCTGGAAAATAATGGTGGCCACACAAAATACTGACACTTTGGGCCCAATTTGGACATTTTCACTTAGGGGTATACTCACTTTTGTTGCCAGCGGTTTAGACATTAATGGCTGTGTGTTGAGTTATTTTGAGGGGACAAAAATGCAGCATGCTGTACTTTTTTTTTTTTAAATTGCAGTGCACTGCGCTTTAATAGGGTTACTATACCGATGTGATAACCTTGATTTTGGACTGTCTGTGCAGTTGGAATGCAGTAAAAAATGTTCCCCCATCCCTCCTATCAAAAAAACAACAGTCACAAGGCTCATTCACCCTCTCCACTCTCCAGTGCTGTCCCCGACTTCATGCTCAGTCCAGCACCGGAGGTCCCCTTTAGGGCAGAACATCATTTTGTCATTCTGCCCATTTCCTGTTAGCCCAGCCTGTCATTTACAAGCCCCAGAGGGGGTCCATCGCAGTTAAGGCTGGGCTTCCAGTACTCTAGGACTGATCCTATGTCCCTACGGAAGCACTGCTCAGTTCTGGAAGAATGCCTGCCACCCCCCCCCCCCCACCCATTCTCCCAGAAGAAAAGGACCCCCTGTGACATCACTGGACAGGCTTGATTAATTATGAAAAAGGTAATATGAAATAAAAAAATATTTAATAAAAAATAAATCTGGCTTAAACTTATAGATCAGTTCGGCTTTAATCTCTGTTATAAAATCAGGTGCAGAACATGCATACTACTGTCATGGCTTTCTGCTGAAAAATGACCAAGGACTAGTAACATTCAAATCCAACTCTGGGCACAAAAGACACTTCTTGCAGCAAGCCCCCCCAAATGGGGTTTTGCCCCCCCATGCAAAGGGTTAAATGCTCAGCAGATACTGTATACAGTATGTACACAGGTTTTCCATTTTTGAAATGAATGGTATGCTTCTATATCCTGTCCCACCGCAACACGTAGGCATGATACCGCCTTGATTCCTCATGGTCCATGTAATTGGGGGAGTATGGTGGCAGTGGTGTGCCTTTTGCCTAAATATTCTCCGCCAAATGTCTGTGAAGGTTTTCATAAATCCAGATCATGGCACGTCTAGTAGTAGTTTTGGGTCCTGGAAGCCAGAGTCTTGTAGAGCCTTGGATGTAAATAGGCCTCATTAAACCAGACTTGTCCTGTGTTAAAGACAATCCAGAGCTTTTCCAAGCCACATCTTCAATTTTAATGAGTGTCAGGAAAATACCCCAGCATTTATTTATGCTGTTAACTGGTGTCCCTCTTTCCCATTTTAGTTCTTTGGGTGGCTTGTTATAGTTATGGCCCTGCATGTGACCTATAAAACTTCAGCAGAGGTCGGCCGAGCTTCAATCCATGTATGGGCAGAGTGGTTGTACAGAAGTGGACCTACCCATCGACTTCTTTACAACTAGCCTGTTATGTTTTTCCCGAATGATCAGTGCCAGCAGCACTGATTAGCGTGTTCTGACGACAGGGAAGGCCCCTTGTTGCCATAATACAATAGCTTAGTAGGAGTGATTCCCCGATGCAATTTAAGAGGGTTTTATTAACAGCCACCACTGCCCTGCTAAGAGTCATTACAGCTGTAGCAGGTGTCAGCTCGGAAAATGAGGTACCCATCTACAGATTGCCCACTTACTTCCAGGATAGCTGTGAAAAATAAAAAAAGAGATTAAATGATTTGCTTTTATACCCCTGGTGCTAGGAGAAACTTGAAGTGGACTGAAGTGTGGCCATCTGTCTGCTAAATGTCCACCTTGTTTAAATGTCCACCTCGTCACTATACCAGAGTCCTCCTGTGGAAAAGGGCTTTTCCACAGGAGGACTCTGGTATAGTGACGAGATGGACAGTTAGAATCATTAAGATTTAGTACCCACTTTGGTGGACATGATCAATGACCACCTACAAACCTCAGCGGTCATATAAAAGGACTAATGTATCCAGTAGTCCTATTGACCTAAGACCCTTTTGATATATGGTACCGAGTGAACGTGCTACTTTTGCGGTCCTCCACCTAGAGATTTCTCCACCTGTCCACCACCAGGCCCCATACTTGTCCGTCACCAGGCCCCACAACTGTTACACTGATGTCCCCTGGATAGTTTATTCAGCACACCCTATTGACCGATTGAATGTTGGAATGCATTTTCATGCATTCAATTTCAAGTGTAAAGCAGTCATCTACTTCTAACATTCTATTGGGACATCAAACTTAGACAATCTGAATCACCAATATATTCCCTTTCTCTTGCTCCCTTTGGACTGAAGCAGGGTCTCAGGTAGCTCACCTATATCTATGTGGATTTTCTCATGTTCTGTCAACAAATGCCTCGTACAAACGAGGATTTTTAAATGTGCGACCACCCACCCCTGATGAAGATCACTTTCGGAACGCGTTGGGTCTCTTCCGCCACGAGGTGGCGCTGCCAGTGGTCATAAGTGTCTCATTATCATTTTTTCTTGTTGTTTATTACTGTTCTATGTACACAAATTCTCACACATTGTATGTATGTATGTAACTGTATGTTGTTTCCTGTCCAATTGTGCAATTTATGCATTACGTTTGATGAACCCATTATGTCTGGGATTCATCTTTTTAATCAATGAATAACATTTTGGAATTGTATCTTACCTTTGTTTTGCTCCTGACGAGTTTGTTTCCCTTTAAAGTCTCATTGGGGGTTTGCTTTTTCCAAGTTTACAAGCTCCTTGTATATGTGCAGCTGCGAGGCAGGGAGTGCCGCCGCTGCTGCTGCAGATGATTGGCCAATTACAGGTCACATCTTCCTGGATTGGCCATGTAGGTTCGGTATAGCATCCAAACATGCCTAAACACATCCCTAAATTTACTACAACCACCTTATGTGTACCAGAACCCATGTGACCAAGCTCCTTGTATATGTGCCGCCGCTGCAGATGATTGGCCCATTACAGGTCACATCTTTCTGGCGGGATTGGCCATGTCGTTTCGGAAGAGAATTCAAACGCACTTGAACTCAACCCTAATTTTAACTACAATCACCTTATATGTACCAGAACCCATGTGGCCAAGCTCCTTGTATATGTGCGGCTGCAAGGTTGGGAGTGCAGGTAACAGCTTCCTGGTGGGATTGGACATGTAGGTTCAGAAAAGTATCTGGACACGCCAGAACTAATCCCTAACTATGGCTACAATTACCTTATATGTAACAGAACCCATGTGACCAAGCTCCTTGTATATGTAAAAAGATCATCCACCGCTCCGGATGTCCTTGGACAAGATCAAAGGATCAACTGTGTGCATCACTAAACAGGTGCAGGCTGATGAGTGCACATGGAACATGAAGAAAAGGCTGGACAGCCGCACTCTGAATCCAATGTGTTGTTTTATTTGTAGCAAGGTACAGGTAAAGGTGCAGATACAAAATGGGGGTGAACCACAAGTCCCAACTTACGCGTTTCGCACTGTGGGCTGGTGCTTACTCATAGCATATGAGTAAGCACCAGCCCACGGTGCGAAACGTGTAAGCTGGGACTTGTTGTTCACCCCCATTTTCTATCTGCACCTTTACCTGTACCTTGCTACAAATAAACAACACATTGGATTCAGAGTGCGGCTGTCCAGCCTTTTCTTCATGCTCCTTGTATATGTGCAGCTGCAAGGCAGGGAGTGCCGCAGCTGCTGCAGATGATTGGTATATTACAGGTCACATCTTCCTGGTGGGATTGGCCATGTAAGTTCAGTAGAGCATCTGAACATGCCTGAACTCTTCCCTAAATTTACTACAATCACCTTATGTGTACCAGAACCCATGTGGCCAAGCTCTTTGTATATGTGCTGCTGCAAGGCGGGGAGTGCCGCCACCGTAGCAGATGATTGGCCCATTACAGGTCACAGCTTGCTGATGGAATTGGCCATGTAGGTTCAAAAGAGCATCCAAATACGCCTGAACTCACCCCTAACTATGGCCACAATCACCTTATTATGTACTAGAAAACTGGTCCTTTCAAATCACCAAAAAGGAGTCAGACCCAACCTTCTTTGTACAAGATTTCATCCTTGGGTTTCAATTGATGCAAGGAATCCTGACCGATCCCTACTTGTCCAGGTTTGCTCCCTATGTTCTACTACATGGTGTGAACAGCTCACTGCACACCATTGGACTTTTCAGCGTTTCATGAAATAAGCCCATTTCTGTTCCTATACCTGCCTGCATGCCATGTATTCCTCTGTATATTTTAACACACAGCCCACGGTGTCAGTTATTTCCTGTCCAGGGTGTAGGTTCTCCTTCCTGGCTGAGCTGTGTCATCTACTCCAAGCCTGCATTACAGAGGAGGGTCTGTCTGCTGTGGTTAATTGCATAGTTAGTTTAGGAAAGCCATTAGATTTTCCTAAGGGAGAAAGAATCCCCTCACCCCCACTATCCCACCTAGATTTACAAGGCAGAAACCAACAGTCACGAAGGGAATGTCAGCAAGTAGATGGCTTGAGCAGATTCCGCATTAACACTTACTTTCTTGAAATTGTAACTACTCCCATCCAGCTAAAAGCAGCATACTGTTCAAAAATGAGGAACTGCTGTGATTTCTAAATAGTCATTTAATGTGCAATGCAGTTTGAAATTGCACACATTCCAGCAGTGAATGAAAATGCTTTTTCTTCTTGCAGGCATGCTCCAGTGCCATTTTTTTTTTTATGGCGCCCCTATGTGCTTTGCTTAGTGGTGTGCTTAGGTGTGCGCACAGGGTGTGCCGGATGTGCCTAGGCACACCCTAATCACCCCATGCACATTATCGCTCTGCATTCCAGTGGGACCATGGGAAAGATCTCCATCTTACCGGCTCTGCTTACGCACTTCTCTTTCACTGTGCCGGAAGGGAGATTGATCTCCCTGCCTGCACCATATATCTGTAGACACGTGTGTGCTTGAGCTTTAGGGTGCACACCCTAATGCAATAGGCTGCGCACACCTATAGTGTGCATTGTAATGCATCAAAACGCATAGTAATAAAGTATTATGCATTTTAGTGTAGCAAGCTTTTAAAAGGCGCTTGCCCTTCTTTGGTGAGATTGTGGCTCCTTGGGAAGCCCATTAAAATGAACAGGTTGCCCAAAAGCGCCACATCTTAAAGCCGGACTATGGAGAAAGGAAAAAATTCTCCCTTGCAGTGGGACTGCTCCTGCATTGTAGGGGTTACTTTAACACTTGCAGCAAAAGTTGCTGCACCGCTGAACAGCTATCCATGCTTGATCACTTTTCTGAGGCATTTGACAGGTGGTAGGAGGTGATATGTTGCCTCCTGGACACATAAATGTGAAATGGTGCAGGATGAAGCAGCTAGATAACATCAAACTTCTTTTCATACGAATGTGCAAACAGGTAGAGGGGTAATGCATGAGAGCATCATAGTCCATATAATCAATTTTGCCCATAAAAGTTAGTAGCAGCTCCTCGGTAAGAGTGAAGCAATCTCTGTAAACATATAAGAAAAAACAGCAGAGGGTGCCGACTAAGTGCAGTATATAAATAAAATATATTAAGAACACAGTTGGCAACTCACTTGGGAAACAGTAAGGGCCGGTTCACACTGAGGCGATCCGACTTCGGGGCGACTTTGCTAGGCGATTTGAAAAGGCGAAGCGGCGCGATTGCGAAGCGAAGCGGCGCGATTGCGGCGCGATTGCGAAGTGATATCAGGCGATTTTAGGCGATTTCAACAGGAGTACCTGGGACATGAGAGGTGTGTCTTCTGGCAAAATTATGTTTTTCTTCCTGGAAAGTCGCTTCTTCATAGACTGGGATCCGACTTGGAAGCGAACTTCCATTGACTTCTATGGGCTCAATTCGCCTAGAAGCCGCTTGAAAATAGTACAGGAACCTTTTTTGGAATCACTTTGGACTTGAGTAGCGCATATTAAGACGGCTCCATTCATTCCAATGGGATTTCTGATGTCAGGCGATTTGAGGCGAATTGGGGCGACACAAGTCGGATCGCAAATCGCCTAGGATCGCCTCAGTGTGAACCGGCCCTTATGGTGTCCATAGTGCGCTGTCCATGCACTCCACAGTGATTCTAGCACTTCCAGTTTCAGTTTTCAGCATCCACAAGTCTGTTGGCAGCTGCATCAGTGTTTGCTGCACCCCTGGAAGCACACTGCAAGGCTTACCATCACAATCGCTGTATGGTAAGGTGACCTGATTTTTAAAATGAAATCCGGGGACATATATATATATATATATTTTTTTTTTTTTTAATTGGCAAATGGAAAACTATTTTATAAACATATTTTTCTCAAATAATATATGCAGTGTGTGTGGTATTTGTTTATGGAATGATTGTATGATATATACGTCATTTCTCACATTTCGTCCATAAATAAAGATTAAAAAAAAAAGATACTGCTTAAAATTTTTTGAGATATGACTGTCAAATCTTATGAAGATAAGACAGATAAAAAACAGAGTGCAGCGTTCAGGAGTGTGTTACATAAAGAATGCAGGGCTCAGGATTGCACTACATAAAGAATTTAGGGCTCAGCTGTGCCCATCTATGCAGCCTGACCAGTGACCATCTATGCAGCCTCACCAGTGCCCAGAATCACTGCCTCACAAGTGCCCAGGAATGCATCCTCACCAGTGCCCAGGAATGCAGCCTCACCAGTGCCCAGGAATGCAGCCTCGCCAGTGCCCAGAAATACAGACTCACCAGTGCCCAGGTATGCAGCCTCACCAGTGCCCAGCAATGCAGCCTCACCAGTGCCCAGGAATGCAGCCTCACCAGTGCCCAGGAATGCAGCCTCACCAGTGCCCAGGAATGCAGCCTTACCTGTGCCCAGAAATGCAGCCTCACCAGTGCCAAGGAATGCAGCCTCGACCATAGAAACATAGAAAAGTGACGGCAGAAAAAGACTAGTAGTCCATCGAGTCTGCCCCTTTTTATTTTTATTTTTATTATTTTTTTTTTTTACATTAACCTTGTTGTCTGACTATGCCCAGGAATGCAGCCTCAGCTATGCCCAGGAATGCAGCCTCACCTGTGCCCAGGAATGCAGCCTCACCTGTGCCCAGCAATGCAGATTCATCTGTGCCCAGCAATGCAGCCTCACCAGTGCCCAGGAATGCAGCCTCAACTGTGCCCAGCAATGCAGCCTCACCAGTGCCAAGGAATGCAGCCTCAGCTGTGCCCAGGATTGCAGCCTCACCAGTGCCCAGGAATGCAGCTTCACCTGTGCCCAGGAATGCAGCCTCACCTGTGCTCAGCAATGCAGCCTCGCCTGTGCCCAGCAATACAGCCACCCTGTGCCCAGGAATGCAGCCTCACCTGTGCCCAGCAATGCAGCCTCACCTATGCCCAGGAATGCAGCCTCATGTGTACAGGGGATAAGAGAGGAGAAAAGAGCCAGGGTTCTGCCAAAAATGGCTCATCACACAGATCCTGGGCGGGTGCTGAGGCGGGGGGGAAGGCGTTCCGCCCCGGGTGCCACACACTGGGGGGTGTGTTAGGCTGGTGTCTCCTTTAATTTGTTTTGGCGGACAATCACACAAGTCCTGCCTGCTGGACGGCTCCTACCTATGATAGACAGCACACATGTCCCAGCATTGGACAAGTGTGCTGTCTGTCAAAGGAGAAAACCAGGAGGCGGGACTTGTGTGATGGCAGGCACCCGGTGAATCAAATTAAAGTTGACACAGTGGAATGTGTTTGCTCAGTGGGGGATCTCTCCCCTGATTACCTCTGAGCAAACGGATGACATGTCTGTGTCCACTCCGCTGTCTGTTTTTAGTGGACCAGATCGGATGGTGGCAGGTGTCAGCAGACACAGGCCTGCTGACATCTACCGCTCCATAGAGGACAAAGGATGGTCTGATCGGGTCCCCCTGAAAAACTGACAGGGGGACCCAATCAGCCCACCAGTGTGAAAGGGGCCTAACACATCTGTGCTCTGCACCAACTCCACCTCCAACCCCAAGCACATCTCTGTACCCCCCCACCCCACAATTTCACCCCATGGCCACTCACTGGAATATTGATGACGTGGTGCCCACAGCATCTCCCCCTGCACCTCAAATCACTTCTGTTGAGGTTCCCTGGGGCTAGTAGTTCTCTTCTCGAGTGTATACAGTGGAGAGGGGAGGGGCCTCTGACCGTAGCATGTATCTGCAAGACTGTACAAGCAGAGCGACTCACTTGTACTCTGAAAACTGAAACTGATACCTCCCTTCTCCACTGTATACACTCTGGAAGAGAACCACTAGCCGATCGCCGCCCCCCCCCCTCCCCCACTTCCCCCTGCTGCACACTAAAATGACACCCAGAGGTGCAGACCGAGATACCACATCTTTCCAGGAGAGCGGTGGATCGATCACCCAGAGTGGCCGAGTGACGTACGCAAAGTCTTGCCTCTTGGACCTGGCTCTTATGATGGACGTAACACTGGTCCAATGCCGGGACCACGGGACGCGTGCCATCCATCATAGGTGCGACCGGGTCCAGGATGCGGGAATGACACTGATACTGTTTGCTCTGTGTAAATGGCTGGGTGCCGGCAGCTCTATTATCCTGGCTCTGGCTGCCTGGTGCAGGAGTGTCACTGACAGATTCAGAGGTCACCTGAAGTCTGGCGTGGAAGAGTTAGATAGGTCAGTGTATGTGTTAGGTAGGTCAGTGTATGTGTTAGGTAGGTCAGTGTATGAGGTAGGTAGGTAGGTCAGTGTATGTGTCAGGTAGGTAGGTCAGTGTATGAGGTAGGTAGGAAGGTCAGTGTATGTGTCAGGTAGGTAGGTCAGTGTATATGTCAGGTAGGTGGGTCAGTGTAATGGTTAGTGTAGGGTTCTGGGGGGGGGGGGGCTAGTGTAGGGGGTCTGGTAAGGGTCAGTGTAGGGGGCAGGTAGGCTAGTCTAGTGGTCAGCATTGATGGGCATCCCCTCAGCCCCCCCCCCCCTTGCCGACTACCACCCTACCATAGGGTTTGGATCCTATTGCTGTGGAGTCACTTAATTATTGCAAGCACTAGGACCAGTCATCTGAATCACTTTGTTGAGAACCACTAAATGGTTTCAAAAGGTTAAGGGCTTTTTTTGAAGGATTATATTTTATTCGTTTTGCACTGAATTTAGTTTGGAGCAAGTTATACATGCAAAAGCACTTTAACCACTTGCTTACTGGGCTTACCTCTCCTGACCAGACCAATTTTCAGCTTTCAGCGCTGTCGCACTTTGAACAACAATTGCGCGGTCATGCTACACTGTACCCATATTAAATTTTTACCCCAGAAATAGAGCTTTCTTTTGGTGGTATTTAATCACTGCTGAGTTTTTTATTTTTTGCTAAAAAAAAAACAAAAAAAGACGGAACATTTTGAAAAAAAAAAGCTTTCATAGTTTTTTTATAAAATTTTGAAAACAGGTAATTTTTTTCCTTCACTAATGTGCGCTGATGAGGCTGCACTGATGGGCACTGATAGGCTGCACTGATAAGGCAGCACTAATGGGCACTGATAGTGGCACTGATGAGGCGGCACTGATGGGTGGCACTTGATGGTTGGAACTGATGGGCGCTGATGGTTGGCACCGATGACACTTATTATTAATAATAATAATAATAATAAAAACTATAATAATGGTTATAAACTATTAAATTATATGTAGGTATTGGAATTTCCTCTCAAATTTGGCTGTTAGTGAACGTAATGAATTATTAACCATTAGTACATTAGTATAGTTTATTATTATTATTATTATTTATTAATAATAAATAATAATAATAATAAAAACTATAACAATAGTTATAAACTATTAAATTAGTTAGGTATTGGAATTTCCTTTCAAATTGTCCGCCTGTTAGTGAACGTAACGAATACGAATATTTTTCCGAATTCCCGAATTACTGATAATATACGAATGGAACGAACCAAATTCAAATGTTTCTGAATTTACAAATGTATTTGAAATAACGAATTTCGATCATATCGAAAAATCTGAAAAAACTGAAAAAAACTAAAAAAAGAAACTGAAAAAAACTGAAAAAAAACTCCAAAAAACGAAAACTGAAAAAATAAAAAAAAATAAACAAAATGTTTTTTTTCGGCCATGTCTGTACACTAGTACATTTGTTCATTAAATCAATGCGATGTGCTACTATTAAGTTATAAATTAAAGATACAATCCAAAAACTGTTACTCAACAAATCCAAATGTGCAAACAAATCCGTGAATTAATATTCCAAAAAAAAGTGAAAAAAATATTATTTGACATATTAATTCACAGATTTGTGTGCCCATTTGGATTTGTTGAGTAACAGTTTTTGGATTGTATATGTTATTTATACATTTATAGTAGCACATCACTTTGATATAATGTATTTTTGGGTTATGTTAAATATCTCATAGCATGCTGGCAGCTTCCTAGTTTTGCATATGATTCTTCCAATAGAGCACTACTTTTATTATAAGTTGCAAGTAAAAGAAATGTCCCAATCGCAGCACACCATACAAAAATGCCAGTCAGACGAATAGTAGCTGCCTCAGCAAAGCTCAGTCTAGGCCACGCTACTGACGCGTTTCCCCCTGCCCACAAGGTCTAGTCACGGAGGTAGGTACTTTAATTATAAAATACATTTTTTGTTCAGTCTGCAAGCTGAACAAAAGAGATCTAAGGACTTGTTCACACTAGATGCAGTCGAGTGTTTTTAGGGCCGATTCACACCATGCCCGCACATGAATCGCACAGGAACGCACTATGCGCAGTTCACATTTTGCATGGTCTAAAATTGCACCAAAAGTAGTGCATGCACTGCAACTAGATCGCATGGTACAAAAGTACTGTGTTTGTGACTTACATCTGGGGTGTTGTTAAAGAGGAGCTCCAATCTGAGCAAAAGCAATTAAAAGTCAGCAGCTACAAATACTGTAATGCAGGGCTTGACAAATTTGCTTTGAATCTAGGAGCCAGCTAATAAAATTAGGAGCCAGTTTTTTTAGCGTAGTATTGGGTTATCAGCACCTGGGGTAAGGCAAGTAATTTGCACCCCCTAACCCTAACTTACTCACAGCAGAGCAGCCAGTCAATAACTCCAACACAACACCTTTACATCAGGGTTATAGGCTGGCCAGAAAGAGTGACACTAAAAACCTGTTATAGGGGGAAACTCATTATGCTTAATGCATGGTGACTGCGGCATGTAAAACGCCCTCATCTGCTGCCTAATGCAGCTTAAGGGTGGCCATTGGTGGGTGGCAAAAACATGTCTCTACTGCACATTTTTACCACCCAACTGCACATCTAAACGAAGCCTTAGTGACACTTTAAATAAAATACAAAAAAAAGTGAAAGAAGTATTCCAGTGCTGCTGATCTTCTGCTGCCTCTTTGCAACCACTTCCTGCCTACATGTGTGTCCTCCATGGTGACTTTTCATTGCTCTGGGTTTCCAGTCACCAAGAAATACTGGAGCCCAGCTGCACATAAAGAGTGGTAATTGTTGATGGTACACAGCGCTTTATCACAATTTTGTTGCTTAGCATAAAGATCATGATTCTCTCACGATTCTCGTGGTGTAACATCATCTTTCACATTATATTAAAAAAAAAAAAAAAAAAAAAATGGGCTAACTTTACTGTTTTATTTTTATTTTTTTATTCATTAAAGTGTATTTTTTCCAAAAAAGTTGCGCTTGAAAGACCGCTGCGCAAATACCATGTGATGTAAAATATTGCAACAACTGCCATTCTATTCTCTAGAGTCTCTGCTAAAAAATATATAATGTGAGGGTGTTCTAAGTCATTTTCTAGCAGAAAATACTGGATTTTTACTTTACTGCCAGTAAACTCTAAGCTCTTTTGAAGAGCTTTTCAGGCACTTTTGAAGCGCTTTCCATTCATTTCAATGGAGAGGGGCGTTTTTTCACCGCCCTGCCAGCGAACTGCCCTATTGTGAAAGCATTCATTGATTTTAATGGAAATAGGATTTTGTGGGCTTTTTAGGCGCTTATTTTAGCACAAAAGTGCCTGAAAAGAGCCCCAGTGTGAAAGGGGTCTAAGTCTTTAAGTGGTTAAACTGACCCTCTACAGACCGGAGTTCATTCCTTTGATAAAAGAACCAACAGATACTTTGCTCGCCTGTTAGAGCAGAAAAGTGGGGAACCGCCGATGTAAAAACGGAAGTTCCCTGCTGTCAGGCGGCATGTCAGAGATCTACTGATCCCTGTACTCAAGATCAGTTAGATCTCTTATGCCACTGGCAGCCCAGCCCCCTCACCGTTACAACACACCTAGGGAACACAGTTAACCCTTTCCCTGCCCCCTGCAGGTTAACCTCTTCCATTCCTGTGACATTTATACAGTAATCAGTGGCTATTTAAATTTCTGATCGCTGTATAATTGTCAATGGTCCCAAAAAAGTGTCAAAAATGTCTGACACATCCGCTGCAATATCACAGCCCCAATAAAAATGCCATTACTAGTAAAAAAAAATGTAAAAAAATGCCATAAGTTAATTCTCATGGTTTGTAAATACGGCAACTTTTGCGCAAACCAATCAATAAACGCCGATTGCAATTTTTTTCTATCACAAATATGTAGAAGAATATAAATGAGCCAAAAACTGATGAATACATTTGTTTTTTTATATATTTTTTTTTTTGAAATTTTTTATAGCAAAAAGTAAAAAATATAGTTTTTTTTTCAAAATTTGTCGCTCTTTTTTTGTTTATAGCGGTGATCAGAAGTGATGCAGAGGTGATCAAATACCACCAAAAGAAAGCTCTATTTGTGGGGAAAAAAAGACGCAAATTTTGTTTGGGTACAACGTCGCATAACCGCGCAATTGTCAGTTAAAGCGATGTATTGACGAATCACAAAAAGTGCTCTGGTCCTAATGTGAGAAATCCTTACGGGGTTGAAGTGGTTAAAGAAAAACAAAAATCTGGGCAGCCAGCCAAGTTTAACAGCTGTTAAGCAGAGAACGGCTCTCGCTGAATTGGAGACGCTGTTTTAAGATAGTGAGGGAGGAGAAGGATCGGCTGCCACTTGCCAGGGCACAGTTTCTGGTCGCCATGGTGCCCAGGGATTGTTGAGCCCTACTGTAATAAAAGGACACTTACCTGTCCAAGGATTCAGCGATGTCAGCACTCCAAGCCGTTTCCTCAGTCAGCTTTAGGAGCAGGCGGGTGCATCTTCACTAAGGGAAAGCGGCATTAAAGCCTTCACGTTTAACAGCCAGTTTCCTACTGCGCATGTAGCGCTGTGCTTTCTGAATGGTCCTGCTGTCTTCTGGGACCTGTGTGTGTCCCAGAAGGCAGCGGGGAAAAGAAAGAGGGGCCGGAAATACTTGGAGATCACTGCAGCAATCTTATCCGGAAGTGGGAGCGGGTACCTGTCAAAACCAAATACCCGCTTCCCCCCCAAAAAGTGCCAAATGTGGCAGTGGAGGGTTCAAACAAGTGGAACTTTCCCTTTTGGGTGGAGCTCCACTCTAACTTTGTATTGACAACTGCTGCAGATCGCAGATGGAGTGCGTTTTGCATGCGGTGTGAATTGCACAGGTACGCACAGCGTATTCCTGTGCAATTCATGTGCGGGCATGGGGTGAACTGGCCCTCAATCTGAATCAAGAAACGCATGCACAGTGTTTTCCATGTATTGCAATGGCCCTAGTTCACACCAGTGCAGTCAACAAAAATAAAACATGCTGCATTCTCTCTGTATGGTAGGCATCTAGAACAGGTGAAAATGTATAAGAAATGCACTTGATCGCATGTAAATGCAGCAAAAATGCATCGAAAAGCTCACATCCTGAGAAAAGAGGAGAAAAGATACACAAGAACGCATCAAAAGCGCATCAAAAATGTGTGTAAACGTGCATGCAGAAACACATTTGGAACACAGAAATTATGGTGTGAACTGGTCCTAAGACCCCTTGCACACCAAGGCGTTTTTCAGGCGTTTTTGCTCTAAAATTAGCACATAAAAAGGGCACAAAAAACGCTCCCTATGCATCTCAATGGATGCTTTCACACCGAGGCGTTGCGCTTGCTAGGCGTTGCTAAAAGTCCTGCAAGCAGCATCTTTTCAGCTTGTTTTGTGCTCTCAAAATAGAGCTTCAAAAACGCCCAAGTCCATTGAAAATAATGGTTAAGCGCTTGAAAAACGCATGAAATGTGTACTGAGGCTGTGGAAAGGTCACATGATTGAAACACAAACGCTTGAAAAGCGCTTGAAAAGCACTTAAAAAACACCATTAGAGGGGTGCTATTTATAGTGCTAGCGCTTCAAAAGCGCGGCAAAAGCACACACTAAAATCATGGCGTTTTATAGGATTTTACAGTCTTTTTTCCAACGCCTTGGTGTGAAAGGAGCCTAACAGTTTCCTGCATTCACACAAATGGCATAGAAAGGGAATCCCCCCGCCGCCTATTATACTTTAAGAACAAAAGGGAGGGGGAGGCTTGGGAAGAGTTGGGAAGCTTCCAATAGGCTGGAATGGATGGCTGGTTTCCACCTGGGTTGGTGGTCCATTCCAGCCTATTGGTGGATCCTATCCAGCTTCCCAACCCCGCAGTGGAGCCCACAGAGCTATGCAAAACACCAGGATTGCACTCCTTCATGAGCACGTTCCATCTACACTCTTGTAAGTGTTTTTAATCTTGTGCTAATAAAGTATACTTTTTAATACTACACTTAGGTTGGCGCCTCCCCCTCCCTTTTGTTCTTACATATCTTACAGAGTCTCCTGGACACACTGTGAAGGATGGCTGCCTCCCTTTAATTTTTAGTCCTTGTGCCTATCATGAACTGTCCCATGTTTTCCAATCACTTTGGTTTTTTAAAATACACCCTATAAGGATTACTCCCTCTGGAGCGCCAGATACCCACTGACTTTGCCTATTGTACTCTGCCAGCTGCCAGTGTTGGCTGTCAGAATACCAGACAGGGGCGTAATGATAGGGGTTGCAATTGCAACCGGGCCCCATGATCCAGGGGGCCCGTGTGCCTCCCTTGTACACCTGAATAGGAGGGATGGCGGGGGTGGCATTTAGAGGAACCAATCTCCTCCATTTTCCTCTATCCAGTTTACTTGTCTTCTGCTGTTCCCAGGGTCCCTGTGTGCTTCCCTGGCCCCCCTGGGGCCTGCTGCAGAACTTGTAAAAGGGCCCCACTGCGGCACCGTAATAAAGGGACCCACAATAGGAGTAAAGGGCGCCAGGATCAGTGGGAAGAGGGAAGGGCCCTGGCCAGGGTCATGGGGGCCCTTCATAATTTCTTGCACCGGGGCCCTGAAGGTTCTAGTTACGCCTCTGATACCAGAACAGCGCCTTCAGCTGATTGACCACAGGTGCTATTGGGCCAACAATGCTGGGGGTTTTTTCGCCTTCCTCTGGATCAGCTGTGGGTATAGGATTTTGTATATGAGATTGTATGATATTTTTGTTTTTATTTATTGGTTGAACTAGATGGACTTGTGTCTATTTTCAACCTGACTAACTATGTAATGCTCCATGCATGGTTATTGTCCCGGTTCCTGCTGCCTCAACTAATTTCAATGACCTAACCGACATTTATTGAGCTGGCCAGGTCACCACTGTTGGAATATCGGCCGATCCCTTTGAATAATAATGTATTGCCAGCCAAATTCAACTGAAGATCACACAATGATGGTTGGAATTGAACAGCAGAATGATATTCCCTGAACACGTTGTACAGTCATTCCTGTGTCTTATAAAGATATTTCTCAGCATAAGGGATTTCCTTGTACTTTTTGAAGGAAATGCACAGTTATGAAATGTGGTTTCCTCCTTTCGATGTGACATACTTTCACTTCTCTGACCTCCACCGTTTAGTTATGAAAAAGCAGTTGTAGGCCCTGAACCCTTGTTACCTTTAATTTTTCACCGTTATTATGACACTGTGATGCAAAATTTAGTACCTAGAACCACAGCATGGTGATCTGAGTCATGTTGCATTGGCAGACCTTCAGGTTTCCCATGATGCAATTCTGCGTTGAAAAAATATCTTGGTTATAGCTTGTTGATCAAGAAACATCATATTAAAAAAACCTTATTGTTAGCCTTTTCCCACTGGCATAATGCATGCATGCAGCAACCCAGTAGGTTGGGGCTCCACTTTTGTGTGCTGCGATGGGTTCCAGATCATGTGACAGCTGTGACAGCCAATCGCAAAGATCGCATGGAGCGGCATTCTGGGGGCACAAATAGTGGAAGAGGTGAGTATTCACATGCTTATATGCTGTATGGAGGATTTCCCATGTCCGTTTTGGTCCGTCCCCTTTCCTAATGGTTGGCATTTTGATACATGCTTATGTATCTTAGCAGCAGTTCTAGTCCCTTCTGTTGGCGCTCTGTGCTTTTGGGGAAGTCTCTAGGGACGGGCATATGCATTCCACATCTCCCCAATGGGAGGCGTTAGGGATGTGCGTGGGTGCTGAGTGACGCAGAGGAGAATTCTGCTCCTCCTGTGTTCTACAGCATCTCCCGACACTCTCCCATTTACACGCTGCGTGCCCATCCTGATATCAATGATAATAAGTCACATATTACAGTATTTCAATAAAATTCCAGACAAGAACATGAACATAACGATAAACTGATCCATGGTAGATAAAATAAAGAGTATAAATTCATAATTGTCTATTCAAATAGCTAAACACTCATTTGAAATACTTGCCTGCTCTCCAGTGCTGTCTCCTGCGGTAATTGGATTCCACCACTAGGAGTGATGGAGGGGCTCCGGGAGGGGAGAAAGGGTGATGGGGGACATTCGAAGGGGGGGAAGGGGAGGGCTCTAGGATGGGAGAAAGGGTGATAGGGAACTTTAGGAGAAGAGGAAGGGGAGACGGGGGAGGGCTCAAGAAGGGGAGAAAGGGTGATGGGGGGCTTTAGGTGGGTAGGGCTCAAGGAGGGGAGAAAGGGTGACGGGGAACTTTAGGAGGAAAAGAAG
>BLSH010068609.1:203755-217147 GCA_018402905.1 Glandirana rugosa
ATGACAGTGAAAAAATTTTAACCGCGGCAATCGGCGGCACATTTGGCCTTCACTGCAACACTGCAGCGAAGACCTTAAACTGCTTCCTCTGGACTAGCCTCGGCTAACCCCCCGCCTCTCTTCTCCGGCCTCCCGTCCCACCGGGAGACCGGAGCGACGATCCGGCGTGTCCGCCGGCTGGAAGGAGACCTGACAGAAGCCATAATCGGCTCCGATCAGGTCTCCTTCGTCAAATTCCGGAAGCGACGTCACAACGTCACTTCCGGTTTACACGGCGGCTAACGGCGCCAATTTTAAAAAAGTGACAGTATTCAGAATCGCCGTTTTTGGCAATCTGAATACTGTGAAGTACAAAGGAGTACCTGTCACCATATATTACTATCACAAGGGATGTTTACATTCCTTGTGATAGCAATAAAAGTGATCAGTTTTTTTTTTTTAAAGGAACTGTGCTAAAAAAAAAAAAAAAAAAAGATTTAAATCGCCACCGTCCCCGCAAGCTCGCGCAGCAAAGAAAATGCATACGTAAGTCGCGCCCACATATGAAAACGGTGTTCAAACCACACATGTGAGGTATCGCCAGAGTGTGAGCAGTAATTCTTGCAAAAGACCTCCTCTGTAACTACAACCTGGTAACCGTTAAAAATTTTTAAAGCATCGCCTATGGAACTTTTTAAATACCGGACTTTGTCGCCATTTCGCGAGTGCGCACAATTTTCAACCGTGTCATGTATGGGTATCTATTTACTCGGTGTAACATCCTCTTTCACAATATGCAAAAAAATTGGGCTAACTTTACTGATGTCTTATTTTTTAACTCAAAAAAGTAAAATTGTTAAAAAAAAAACGCGCTTGAAAGACCGCTGCGCAAATACGGTGTGACAAAAAGTACTGCAACAATCGCCATTTTATTCTCTAGGGTGTTTGAAAAAAATATATATAATGTTTGGGGGTTCTAAGTAATTCTCTAGCAAAAAAAAAATGTTTTTAGCTGGTGACCACCAAATGTAAAAAAAGTGGCCCGGTAGGTAAGTGCTTAAACTATTCTACAAAAGAAAAAAAAGAACAACTGTGATTAATTCTACTCTGCTTTTTTCTATACTTTATTGATACAGCAACTGTAGCATGGCACCATTTTATATTACCGTGGCTCTGTACCATGGATGGGCAAACTATAATTGTCTCCTGGTTGCAAACTGACAGCTCTCCCTTATAATGTATGTGCAGGTTTCCTGGTCCAGTGCTTTCATGTGAACTACTTTAGTTAAAATATTTGGAAAGGGAAGGATTGTGCATTTTCAGGCTATTAAGAGCAGCTAGTTGAAGGTCCCATTTGAAGAAATGACCACAACTTTGAAGCGCTAAAAATCCCTTCCATTGGGAATCTTCGGCAGCCACATTAAATGTTTATGATCAATAAGCAAGTTTTCTTTTTACAGAAATATATACAAGACATAAATGAGAAACAGTTGGAGAAAAGAGCAACAAAGAAACAAAAGAATGTGGTCAGCAGTGGCAGTCGTAGATCTTCTATAGGAGTGGCAGTGCCCTCCAGTGCCATCTACCAGTGCCCACCAGTGCCACTTACAGGTGCACATCAGTGCAGCCTACCAGTGCCCATGAGTGCCACCTATTAGTGCCCAAAAGTGCCACCTATCAATGCCCACCAGTGCCACCTATCAATGGCCATCAGTGCTGTCAACCAATGCCCATCTGTGCCTCATCATCAGTGCCACCTATCAGTACTGCCGATCAGTGTCACCTACCAGTGCCCATCCATGTCACCCATCAGTGCCGCTTATCAGTGCCACCCATCAGTGCCTCTCAGTACCATCCATTAGTGCCCTTCAGTGCCACCCATCAGTGCTGCCCACCAGTGCCGCCTTATCAGTGCCACCTCTCAGTGCCCAGTGCAGCCTATTAGTGCCCCATCAGTGCTACCTCATTAGCGTACATCAATGGAGGAGAACATTTTTTTTTCAAAATTTTTCGGTCTTTTTTTAGTTTTTTAAGCAAAAAATAAAAAACCCAGCAGTGGCTAAATACCACCAAAAGAAAGCTCTATTTGTGTGAAAAAAAAAATTATAAAAATTTAATTTGGATACAGTGTACCATGCCCGCGCAATTGTCATTCAAAGCCTGACAGCGCTGAAAGCTGAAAATTGGCCTGGGCAGGAGGGGGGTTTAAGTGCCCAGTAAGCAAGTGGTTAAGATACTGCCACTATATACCTTTTTCGCTGATCTGTATACCACGGTTACATGATAAACTGAACAGTCTTTCCAGAGCTGTGTGTTCAGGTAGATGGAGCTTTCCACTACAGCCTCTATACACGCCCACATGTGTGATGTCAGTATCATGGGACCTGAACCGTTCAAATGAAACAGAAAATGTAATCTCCAGCATAAGAGATCAAACTGAGCACGTGCAGCCTTTCAGCCCTGCTGTGTGTTATATAGACTTGTACAGATAGACCCTGCAGGAGGGGAAGTGTCTATGCATACAAGATAAAAGAGCCTTTTTACGCAATGCTGAGGATTAACCCCTTAAGTTCAACAGTGAGTATAACAAGCATGATATGCTCCATATACAGACTGATTTTACTGGTGTGGGTTTAGTAACACTTTAAGCATTTCTCTAGACTTTCCAAACTCATTATATACTCCTGGAGTAAAAATTTAATAACATGTAGTGGGGATGGGAAAGTACATGGGAGTGAGGGAGTGCACAGATCAGAGAACTGCTCTGGGGAGGCTGTTATTTTACACAGTTCTAAGCACTGCTACCTTGCTGAGAGGGGATACTTGGGAATGATTTTCACCATAGTTTTCGCCTGTTGACTTAACTACTTCGTATCCGCGCCATAGCCGATTGATGGCTACAGCGCGGATCTAAAATGCCGGGATGCCATCAATAGACGTCCTCCCCTTTGGCTCGTGCTGGGCGCGCTCTCACCCGTTGTCTGCCGTAGACCCGCAATCTGCTCACAGAGAGCCAGAACAGGGAACCGCCGATGTAAACACGGCGCTTCCCCGTTCTGTGAGGGGGGGCATGATAGATCTATGATCCCTGTCACTGGGATAAGTTACATCTTTCATGCCCCTGCCAACCCCGCCCCCCCCAACAGTTAGAACACACCCAGGACACACATTTAACCCCTTCACTGCCCCTTTAGAGTTAACCCCTTCCCTGCCAATGACATTTATACAGTAATCAGTGTCTATTTTTAGATCTGATCTAAAAATAAAAACTGCAGAGGTGATCAAATACCACTAAAAGAAAGCTCTATTTGTGGGAAAAAAAGGACAGCAATTTTGTTTGGGTACAACGTCGCACGACCGCGCAATTGTCATTCAAAGAGTGACAGCGCTGAAAACTGAAAATTGGTCCGGGCAGGAGGGGGATTTAAGTGCCCAGTAAGGAAGTGGCTAATCTGAATTTCATGTTCGCTGAAAACATGCAGCTGACGAAAATTATGAAAAATATTTTCGTCTACGACATTAACACTGTGGTAGAGTAACTCTTCTTCTTTTTCATTGCAGGAAAATAATGATTTCCAAGCAGACGCAACACGTCATCATTGAGTTCCTGACGAAGGAGAGGTGCAGGCTGTCTAACATCCACAGAAGGCTACATGTTTATTAAGATGACACCATTGACAAAAGCAATGTCTTGTCATTGGTAACTCTTGTTAATGGTGCCATTCTGTAGCTTTCTGTAGATGTCAGAAAGCCTGCACCTCTCCTTCATCAAGAACTCAATGACGGCACAATGCTCCTGCTTGGAATACATTATTTTTGCTCTGCCCCCCGAGCCTTTTTTAAAGCCTATTAGAGCCACTGGCTCTAATCACATGCTTTAAAAAAAAAAACACCCCCCCCCATTGGAATCCATGCATCCGGCACCCCGAATGTAGATTAGGGGGCCGGACTAATGGATAGGGGGCGAGGCCCCTGTGCCCCTAATGGATGGGCTGTAGGCAATAATTGCATGTAAAAATCCAACATGCTGGTTGTACCCAAGTCAATTGATGGATTGACTTGGGTACAATCAGCCTGCCTGTAGATGGTTTGAATCTCATCTGGTTTCTGCTGAACCAGCTGATATTCAAACTATCTGTGGCCAGCTTTACTGTGCCAGCATGTGAAATTTAATCTATGTGAGTTAAAGTGGAAATTCACCCCAATACTAAAATCTACAGGCATCCACAATCTATGATTAACCTATCTAGCCATGTAAACAAGACATTGCTATACATACCTTTTCTGAAGCCGATCCAGTCCGATCTACAGCGGTGGAAACTCTGCAGATGAGACAGCCGACAACAGCTGGGGGATGAATGGGAAGTGACGTCACCATAGAGTTACTATGGGGCTTCCGTTGTCCCTGCCTCCTCAGTGAAACTGCCGCTGACCGCTCATCGTGAGACCGGACTGGATCGGCATCAGAAAATGTGTATGTATATGTATACATGTATGTGTCTATGTATAGCGATTTCTCTTTTACAGGGCTAGATAGGTTAGTCTTAGATTGTGGATGCCAGTAGATTTATAGATTTTAGTATCAGGGTGAACTTCTCCTTTAATAAAAAAGTTATGCCCACTATTGTATTACTTTTGGTACAGCCCTTGTATATGACTAAATTACATGCTTATTGTAAAACAAATCCAAATTATAATTAAGAGATGAGATGTTTTTTAACATTGTAATTGCTGTTTTATCTTAAGCAAATCTTTATTTTAAGTTTATCCTTCTCCCCTATGACTACAGTTATTTGCAATCAATGTCCCTCAATTTTGAGCTTAGTGAAATTTTGCCACAGGGCTGGAAAATTTCCAGCCAATTCCACGGCATGAATCGTTATTCAGCAAAAATTCACTTTTTTGAAGTCTTATAAAATATAGCATGTGGTGATGATGCCAGGCATCATTTTAGCAAGTTAGCTGAAGGGATCACAGTGGATGAAGCTTCTAAACTTCCTAGACTGGCATTTATTTGTCCACTCTTCTTTGTATTTAAATGTCATCAGCTTTGGGGCTGACTTTTCCCTATTTACTATTAAGGCCACCATACAAATTCTATCCAATGAGGAGAGAGAAAATCAGGAAGGGGAAGCCTCAGAATAGCTATGTTAGTTCTGCGTACTTTTTTTTCTACAATTAAGCACAACTGATTTTTAAGAGTAGTGGGTTGACACTGGATTAAAAGAAAAGTGTGTGTAGGCATTTGGAACCTAAGTACCGGGGATTAGGGGCCCACAGGTTCCCATCAATATTAGTTGTCCTTAATGTACTGCAGCAAGATCTTCACAGACTAAAAGGGTCAATAGAAGGGCTTTAGGATTGCAGTTCCTGGAGCCTGTGTTATGATAAATTCTCTCTACATTACCACTTTCATTCAAACTTCTAAGGCAATGTCTTTAGCACCTACAGTATGCATGTTCTGGGATCAACAGGTTCCAGACAAAAAGGAAATGGGTGGACTGGTACACTTAGATTTAGGAGGGCATTCTTTCAGCTTGAAGCTGAGCTCAAGAACACATAGGGTGGTGATCTCCAAACTGCACCTTTGGGGGCTGGATGTGGCCCTTGGCTTACCTTTATCTGGGCCTTGGGGCACTATTCCACCAAATGACACCATCAATGGGCCACTATTCCCCCCACAGACACCATTGATGGGGCACTATTCTTCCCATATGTCCACAGATGCTGGGGCATTTTCTGCTCCTACCGGTCACAGTCTGCTCCCTCTAAAGTCTTAAGGACAGTAATCTGGACCTTTGCTTAGAAGGTTTGGAGAACCCTGACAAAGGGTATGTGCTCAAAAAGTTAAAAGGTAACCTTAGAAAGTATTATTTTACCAAAAGAGTAGTGGATGCATGGAACAGACTTCCAGCAGAAATAATTGTGTTTCTTATCTGGTAGGAGACTGCGCTGGACTGGCTTCCTAAATTAGAAGTCTATGTGAAGGTGGCAATGGGGGCCTAACCCCTCTCAATGCCTCTATCCGGCTGGGTGTAGAAGAAATGGTGAGCCCTTTTTACAGGCAGGGCTGCTGCCTCTGGAAACGGCTTGAAAGTGCTGTTTCCACACTAGGATTCAGGGGTGGGTAAAATCATTTGATGATTTGCTTGCAGTAACAGTAAAAACGAGCCAACGCGTTTCGGGGATCAAGGACTCCCCCTTCCTCAGGGCTGTTGGTAAACGGTTGTAGTTATGCCGTTGTTCTAGTATATTCAGCTCACCTGTGGCTTATGTATCTGATGTGAAGCTGGGATCGATCTAGCATGAGCCACAGGATCAGCCGCAATTTACCAACAGCCCTGAGGAAGGGGGAGTCCGTGATCCCCGGAACACAAGCAAATCATCACAAATAAAAAAAAAAAAAAAACTTTTTTATTGTTTATCATGTGATTTTGGGCGCTCCTTTTACCCACCCCTGGAGCAGAAATAATTGGTCATTCAACAGTAAGTAAATTTAAACATGCTAGGGATAAACGTAGGTCTGTCCTCAAAACTTGAAGGATGATGTCGGTCTTTCCATGGCAATGAGGTAAGGTGGCTGGCTGTACTCAGGTTGTCATCTTTGGGTAAATAGATGAAAGTGGTTAGAGACCTTCTACAAATGTCCTTTTGGGTGACTTCTTATGGCATATCCAGCTGGGTCCCGGAAGGTGCTTCTAATTATATTTCTCAGCTGGCCTGGAGATAACCTTGAAATCCCCCTTGAAGTATAGGAGGGCTTGGCCAGGGAAAGGAAGCCTGGTCCTTTCAGTGAAGTTTGCTTTAACCCATCCCTTACAGGATTAAGCAGCTAGAGAATGATGGTAGTGTCCTGCATTGTTCCACATCAGAGTTTGACCTGTTAATTTGCTTGAAACCTCTCTGCAAAACACTTTCTTCTCTGTATTTTGTAGACAACTGACCATGACTGTGTAATCTGAATTATACGATCTTAATTTGGCACGACATAAAAGGCATTTTATGGCATGATTCTATCATCATGGAAACCATGGTTCTCTCCCCAGACAAACTGTATTACATTAGGCCCATGGACTACCTTCAGACCGCTATATGATTTTATCCGGCCCATAGCTCAGCTAGGGTCAGTGGTGTATCCTTAATGTGCACTGATTGAGGATTAAAGAGATATTAACACTTTGCTTGTTTTTTCTTGTAAAAAATAGCAAGCATATCATACTTACCAGCTCTGTGCAATGGCTTTGCTTAGAGCAGCCCGGTCCTCTTTTTCTTGGGTCCCCCGCCAGCGCTCCTGGCTCTTCCCCCTTGACCAGTGCCCCCCATAGCAAGCTGCTTGCTATGGGGGGCACTGGTGCATGCTCGCTCCTGAGCCCCACTCTATGCGTCCATAAGACACATAGAAAAAAATATATATTTGAGGGGAACACCCTAACAAACGCATGGTGCTGCTGTAAGACCACAATAGACAAAAAAAGTACATATTACAGCGCACACATGACACTTATTCCTGCAAAGCTGTTTAAAAGCTTCCAAACACATATAGCAAAAAATGCAGCAATATGGGGGTTTGGTCACACTAAATGGCCATGAAGTGCTAAGCTCACTGACTGCTTCAAAGTACCCCAATTTTCCAGTGGGTTCCCACACTTACCTTGGAGTGAATGATCCTATCTCTTAAACCATGGAAGCAAACACTCCTCTTTAGTGTGACCAAACCCCCATGTTGTTGCATTTTTTGCTATATATGTTTAGATGCTTTAAAACAGCTTTGCAGGAGTAAGTGCCATATGTGCACTGTAATATGTACTTTTTTTTTCATAAGACACATAGAGCCGTGGCTCTCTCCTCATTGGCTCACTGCCTGTGATTGACAATAGTGGGAGCCAATGGCTCCCGCTGCTGTGTCTCAGCCAATGAGCAGAGAGACACCTCCCGTGCACATCACTGGATCGAGAGTGGGCTCAGGTGAGTATTAGTGGGGCTGCGCGTGGAGCAGTACACAGAAGGTTTTTTACCTTCATGCATAGAATGCATAAAGGTAAAAAAACCTTCAGCCTTTACAGCCACTTTAGGATCAGCAGAGCATGCCTATGATCTCTGCTTCTGTAACAGGGGGACTCTGATGGGGATCCTGATGTATAAGGAAACTCTGATGGGTACTATGATTTAAATAGAGGGCTCTGATTAGGACCCTGAAATAAGAGGGGGACCCTGATATAAAAAGGGGGGCTATCCTGATGTAATGGGGAGGACTCTGATGGAGACCCTGATGTAGGAAGGGGACCCTGATGCAAGGGGGGGGGACTCTGAAGTCTACAAATATTTGTAAATTATATGATGTGGCCCTCATACTGATAAGTTTGGAGACCTTAAGCCAGGGGTAGGCCCTCCAGCTGTTGTGGAACTACATTTCCCATGAGGCATTGCAAGCCTGGCAGTTACAGTTACTCCCAGAGGCATGATGGGACTTGTAGTTCTGCAACAGCTGGAGGGCCGCAGGTTGCCTACCCCTGCCTTAAGCATTCCCCTAAAACAGAAGCAAGTCAGCCAAATTTTCCAGTCTACCAAGGTAAAGTTTCAGTTTTTGATGGACATCCATGTCTCTCCTTTTCACCCATGTAAACTGTCAGATCATTGCCTAACCACTTGGGAAACGTTATTATTTGCACCCAGATGCAATCATGTAAATCCATGGGTTTTCCACGGTGCGTTTAACACTTTCCCAGACAGTGGATCTCATGCAGGGTATTACAATGGTTAAAAATATGTGATTATGTTTGTACAATCTAATTTTCACCAATCAGTTTACCAAAACTGCCTAAGTACTGTAGGTATGGGATGGAATGCATGTAGATAAAAACAAACTGTCGCTTTGACTAAGGTTGAATAATGCCTTTGCTATAGGTTTAGGTTGTTTTCGTATCTCCTGAAGATACTCTCACTCATTACTGCTCACCTCCACAATCGCAGGAGTAACCTCTTAATTGCATGGTCTGCTATTTCTTCCATCGCAGCATTGCTGAGCTCAAAACTACTGCGACAGGGAGGAGAGAGGGTTTGAATCAGATGGGAGTGCATTAGCAATGTCCTAACAACAAGGCAGGACAGGATGATACCATCCCCGGGAGTTTTTTGGCCAGGCTTTGGGAGGTACATAAAAACCCTACACTTATAGCAAAGGCATTCTTTAACTTTGATCAAAGCTGCAGTTTGTTTTTATCTACAGGTGCTTCTTACCAGAATAGACAGATTTTGATAAAGGTGATTTAATCCTTTAACTGCTTGACCTATAGTTGCTATAATGCTGTGTATCATAAATAATTAGCATGAATTATTTTTTGTAACTAATTTCTCAGGAGGAGTTTTGTGATGGTAATAACAGTAGCCTATTCAATGTATGTCAGCAGGACAGCTTATAGTCCCTACTAGAAGCCCATATGACAGGGTAAAAGCACAGAACAATAATTGGGAGATGTTCAGAGAGCTATCACCAGTGGTGGCTGGCGTTTTTTTTAGGGGGGGGGCAAACAAATCCCCCGGGCAGCCGGGAGTGCAGCACTATCATCCCCCCCATCAAGGTGGCGTGTGGCAGGCTGTGGGCAGCGGCTCCAGTGTCCTCCAGCATGGCAGGCTGCGGGCAGTGGCTCCAGTGTCCTCTCCTCGAGTGGCTTCCTCCATGGCTTCTGCCGCGTGTCTCCTCTCTCCTACTCCTAGGCGCTAGGTGTCCATAGGATCACCTGACATTTTGGATTTAGTGTGAAAATAGCGAATATTCAGTCACGCTCGTCCCATCCTTTTTTGAAGCCTATTAGAGCCTCTGGTTCTGCTTCAAAAAAACACTCCCCACCTTCAGAATCCATGTATCCCTGTATGTAGATCATGGATGGGGGCAGCGCCAATAATGGACGGGCCGCCACTGGTTGTCACCCTATAACAGGAGGAGCCTAGTTGTTTAGGCACCTCCTGCTATAGTATGACAACACTCTGACCCCGTCTCTCAGTTGTTCTTCTGTGTTCTCACCTTCATGTGGGCCTTCATGGCAGGGTCACCAGGTATTCTTTTGTTGAAAGCTACAGACTGCTGGCAGTTGGGGCCCAAGGGCCACACAATAATACCAAAGGCTGCTTGCAGCTCCCTATAAAAATGACTATTTTTTATGTTTTATAGCTTGTACGAATTTACAAATTGTTGCAAAATGTTACTGAAGTGGCTAGTGGGAACTCATAACTGTCTAATACATTACACAAAAACAGCCTAAATTGCTCTTTAACTGTATTTCCGAAGAGCAGCCCCTCTTCAAGCTTGGCTGACCATCATAACAACTGCTGATGTCCTGGAGGGGGAACATGCAGTGACAGTGTCTTTTGTTACACATAGCGAGTAATGTCATCTCCTGGCAGGAGGATTGCTGTGCAAGGGAGCGAAAGAGGCTGAATGCTGCCCCGCAGGGTAGCATGACTTTACAGATCGGCATCTTCCTGTAAACCGTATGATACAAGAAGGCAAGAGCAGGACCACTCAGTACCCGGACCTCGCTTGGACTTTTAAACCATAATATGCCCTGGCAAATCCTCTTTCCTGTAAAATGATATAGTTGTGGGATAAGTCAACGCTGTGACAACAGAAGGGCCTTTATCAGGTTTTTTTCAGAATGCGAGCTGGTCTAGTTGGAAGCTGTGATTGGCAGATCAGGCATTTTTCTACGTGGAAGCCACATTAAATTCAAACAAGCTTTGTTGGAAATGACTATTTCCATTGTCTTTGAGCATCCAGTACTTTTGGGCCTTGTATAAAAGTGTAAATGAAAAAAAGCGTAAAAGAAAAAAAAAAGGGTGTAAAAGAAAATCAGGAATTCTGTATGGCACGAGGATATACATTAGTGCCTTAGTGGTTGTATGAAGAAGACAATTTAATTCCACAACCAAGAAGAGAGCCAATGTCAGAAAATGGCTATAAAAGGTGCATAGTACTGCAGCAAATTAAAGTGCATGCGTAACAAATCTTTTTTTTTTTTTTTCTAGTTTTGAATAGAATCGGGAAGGATTAGAACCCTTGTCAGATTTTTTATTGCGCCATGTGTTCCCACTATGTATTTTCACCCTCTTTGTTTGTGCTTGCAACCATTGTCACTAATACAAAAAATGATCAGAAATTCAACAGTTTAAAGTTGTCACCAGTATAGGAGGTGAGAGCAAATCTTTCAATGGGGACATCTCTCTCTGGGCTAGTTTACACTTGTGTTAACTAATGTTAACCCTCTGATCTGTGTTGACTCACTCTTCAGAGGTGTTTGACAGGTGGTGTGGAATTGATATGTAGCCGCCTTACCATCTATTTTAACCCCTAAAACTTGCACTAGTATGCTGCAACTGCATGCATTGCATGAATGGGTTAAAGTCATTGGTACAAGATTGTGTAAGTTCCCTTCCCGCTTCCTTTTGGATAGGACTATTACCCTCCTGCTTTAGATGGAACCCTCTGCCATATTGTGTCATACTTCTGACCAAAGGTCTCCTCTCATCAGCCACATCTTTATGCCTTAATATTTAAAGTGATTGTAAAGGTAAACTTAAAAAAACAAACATGTCTATACTTACCTGCTCTGTGCAATGGAATTGCACAGAGTGGCTGCGAACCTCCTTTTTTCGGGTCCCCACCGGCGTTCCAGACCCCTCCCCTCTGTCCAGTGCACCCCCATGGGGGACACTTGTGCGTTCTTGCTCCCGAGCCCCACTGCTGCTTCAATTGACACAGACAGCAGAACTTGGCCCCGCCCCTTGCTCCCGAGCCTCTGGCTTTGATTGACAGCACTGGGAGCCAATGACTCCTGGTGCCCCAGCAATGCCAGCGAGACCCAAAAGTGAGGGAGAGGAGAGCTGCAGACATGCACAGCCCTGGATCGAATGAGGTAAGTAAAGGGGGTGGGGGGTGCAGACACTAAACATTTTTTACCGTAATGCAAGGAATGCTTAAAGTACAACTAAAGGCAACATACATATTTTAGTAAATCCTCATATAAAGGCCTGAAAGTTACACAGGATAATAAACATAATAACTGAAGTGATTATTTTCCTACCATGTAGCTACAAGTGTGGTCTGTAATCTCCCATTCTTTTCTTTTTTGCAATGCACTGCTAGAGATGATGAGAGGAGTTCAGCAGAGCAGAGGTCAGATGTAATTTCCTTTCAGTGAAGTGGTTTGTCTCTCCCCCCAGTCCTCCGGGTATTTATGGTGCTAAGTCTATTTTACATAACACACACCCATCTGCCAATCAATAGCTGGGTGTGTGTTATGTAAGACAGTACAAGTCATTACAGGTTCATTTGCACACAGATCCGTCTATTAATCTGTGTGCTTCTCCCTGCCTGCTCTCCTCTGCTAATTTGTAAACTGGCAGACCAAAATCAAACCTAGGAGCTAGCTGTATAGAGACAGAGCAGTGGGCTGGCAAAGGTGGGACATAGGTGAGGGGGGGGGGGCTTCACGGGCCAATTGTGAGCAGAGCAGAATCGGGACTTATATGTAGACTGAATGGCTGATATTTCCTTGGATATAGGAGCCCCTCCCCCAGTGATGTCAGGACGTTTCTGCAGAGAGAGATAGACGCAAATGAGGACATGTGTGCTGTTTAACACAGGCAAGTAAAGTTTTCACCTCACTAAAGGAAGTGCACATGACAGAAGGAGACAAGTAGACATCTCACCATCCTTACTGCTTTTTGCAAAACAATCAGTGACATGTTCAACAGACTATATAGGTGCATAACCAGGGCCGGCCCTACCATGGGTCCCGGTGGGACCATGGGACCCTAGCGGCACTTTCAGAGGGGCGGCACTCGTGCCCGCCTACTCGCTCTGCTCCGCTCTACTCTGCCCGCTCCTAAGTTTACTGTGGGTGGGGGGTGCCGCTTATTGCATTGTGCGAGCACCCCCCGCCGCTGCTGATACGAGCAGAGGCAGAGCACACTCTGCCATACCCGCACAGCAGACCTCCGAGTCCCGGTACCCGCCTATTCTTCCATTAGCTCCCCCCATTCCTGCAGACTGCGGCCAGTGTGAAGGGGAGGAGCTGTGTGCTGGCCGGGCATGGAGACCTCATGGAAGAGGGATCGCTGGAGACACAGGCAGGGGAGGCTCAGTGCAGGTGCACTGAGAGAAAGTAAGTGCCGGCGCCAAAGACCCCATCTCCACCACTGCCTTTGTCTAACCCCCCCCCCACCACTACCCCTGCCTGTGTTTAACCGCCTAAGCCACTACCCCTGCCTGTTTTTAACCCCCACCCCCAGCCACTACCCCTGCCTGTGTTTAACCCCCCCAGCCACTACCCCTGCCTGTGTTTAACCCCCCCAGCCACCCATGCCAGCGTCTAACCCCCCCCACCATTACCCCTGCCTGTGTTTAACCCCCCCAGC
>BLSH010068609.1:217585-228142 GCA_018402905.1 Glandirana rugosa
TTTACTTCTTTAGTTATACAATACGTGTCCCGGTCGGGTCGTACAACACGACGGACCCAGGTTCTTACTTTACGACGGGGGGCAGGCGGGGTTATTTTTTTTTTTTTAGTGCGGGTGGTTTCCGGGGTGTAGGTAATAAAATATATTACTGTCAATTTTGATTTTAAATTTCGCCATCATTTGGGGGTTCATGAGCTCTGATTTTCCGGCCGCCTCCGCCGGATCATCAGAGCGCATGCGCCGCTAATGTCAGCGGGTGCATGCAGGGCGAATATCTCCTAAACCATGTAGGTTTAGGAGATATTAATTTTACCTACAGGTAAGCCTTATTATAGGCTTACCTGTAGCTAAAAACAGTACTTGGGGGTTTACTACCGCTTTAAATTTTAGTTTTAACTGTCATTATATAAAATAATGGATGTGGGGCCTTTGGTGGGCGTGATTTTTTTTTTTTTATTGGGGCGGACGGGGGGCAGCATTTCATTCTTGGACCCAGGCAGCACAACATGCTGGGCTGGCCCTGTGCATAACATATTGATTTCTTCATTTTGACCATAGTTCTACTTTAAGGTAAAAAATGTTTAGGCTTTACAACCACTTTAAGAATAAAGGAATGTGTACACATAAGATGCATTTTCTGCACTTTACTGTAACTTCACAAAGGTTTTCATGATATCTGCATCATATTTGACATACTTGCAGAATTTTACAGTACAAAATGCCTCACACACAGGAATATACATTCTGTAGCTGTAATTTTTGTGCAGAACGTAAACATGTTACTTTTAAGCCATCTTCCCTCTACACATCCATTCTTCACTTCCGGTGCACCACAGATTTGGGACCACTTCCCGTATATACTAAGTCCACAGCATTTAGCTTCCATTGCCAAGTAGGATTAAAGTCCCCTCATTAGTATATCACTCTCTTCTCAATGTCCCTTCCATAGCTCTGCCTAGCCAAGCACACTCCCAGATGGCACACTCATTCCCAGGCTTCACCACTACACACATCAGATGACTCTGACCTGGCCTCCAAGGTCTTATGCACCCAGCGCTGGTGCAAAGATTTTTGACACCCTGGGCGATACCTCATTTTGTCGCCCCCATTGGCTCCACCCATGACTCCACCCCCTTTGGCATGCCCATGTGACAGGAGGCGGCAATATACAGAAAGCATAGGCTATGCTTCCTCTAGCGCTGGCTCCAGTGCTGCGCTGCGCCTCTAATTACACTAGCGGTCGGACGGTGCAGCTGCCTGAGACTAAATTAGTTACATGCTGCAGCCTGCAGAGCATGCAGACGCAGAGGGAAACCAGCGGCTGGGCACCCTTAGGCAGCAGTGTGCCCGAGGCGGCTGCCTACTTTGCCTAGAGGTAGCACCAGCCCTGTATGCACCCCTCTACAGGACTTACAGCTGTCCCTTCTGTGTTCTGTATTACCTTGCTTGGGACTTGAGCCCTGCAAAGGGTCCTTTTTGGTGAGCTCTGCGTAGGACTACATGTTAGCAGCTCTGGGGTGTTTGGCTCCCATGCCCCGCCTGACTTAGGGTTGTCCCACCACTGGCATATATGTGGGCACTAATCCCACCTATTACATCCCTAAAGCAGGGATTTCTCTAACACCTAAGTACAACTTTCCCTTTACCATACCATAATGGGAACAGAGCCATTTAGTGTCAGGAAAGCTAATTGCACCTGCCAACACGTGTACACTGCCTTTGCAGCTTAAAGTGGTTTGTAAACCTGAGACATGAAATATGGGCAAAGCATATCCCTCTGTAGTGTGTACTTGTCTCAACCCAGAGCACTAAGTGTCATTTCTGTCTACTGTCTTATTCCTCTGCTATCTGCATGGGCCACTTCTTACAGGTTTTCCTGACACCAAGAGAAAAATGGTGACAGAGGAGGGACTTCTGGATGATTGACAGCCTCAGCTCTGTCACTGTGTGCTGTGTGAAGGGAGGTGTGTCCCTTACCTCCAATCAGCTCTCAGAGCTCTCCTCACTGAGTGTAACTTTAGCTCTCCGGCCCCTGCTTATCAGAATTAAGAGATCCTGTGTACATTCTGCACTTTGAAAGGATATAGGGGAAAGATGGCTGTAGATAGACAGGTTCCACCTATGTCAGAGGATTTGTTCCATCAACCCTTATATAAGGGTTTACAACCACAGTAAAAATGCAGATCAAACATGTATTTCACCCTCCCAACTGGAAGTGCAAACCAGGCCTTAATGTTACTTCTGATGCTTTCACCTACTGGTATTAGGTGTCAGCCTTGAATGGAAGACTCCAAGAGACAGACCGGCAGGTGTATTGTAAGGTGCAGATCAGTGGAGAAATTTTGCTTTTAAAGCCTCAAGCATATGTGAACTTTTATGAAAAGACCCCCGACCGCTGTGCTACCCCAACTGATTTTTTTATTTATCCCACCTTGCATCTCTTCAGTTCCTATAAACCCCTTTTCCAAAGTCCAGGGGACATCATCACCAATGTCCCTATGCTCGGCTCACAACTTACCGGTACTTGGGTGACGGGAGCATTAATGTGAACATCCATTGGTGCAGTCTATCCTGAAACCACTGTAATCAGAATTAAAGGAGAACCATAACGAGAGAAATTCCGTAGTTGGGGTGCCAGTTTTGCCCTCCTTGTGAAAATGTTCATTTCCTGGCTTCCTTGCTGATCTTCTGGCTATAATACAATCTGAGTCACTCACTCGGAACAAGTATAAGGGTCCTGGTATCTCTTACTATATACTTGTGTTGGGTCTTTCACTCAAGTATTCAAATGAAATAAACAAAAGAGGGTGCACCAGCCTAGTGCATTACCCCACAATATTTATTGAAATAAAAGCAACATAAAATGTACTCACAAACATGTGAATAGCAATCGCTCACCAAGCTAATCGTCCACAGCCTAATAGTTTTGGCAGGCTCCAGGAAACAAGGGGACCTCTCCAGGATCCTAATAACTGATGCGTTTAGAAGGATATATCTTCTTCATCAGAGTTTCTCCATCAGAGTGCAGGTGATTTCTTTGTTTTTATTGGAGTCAGAAGAACCTGGTGACAGCTAGACAACTACACTTAGAAATGGCAGCCCATATAGTTCTATCATGACAATTTTCCTTCAGATGGGACTGTTGTGTTTCAATAGAAGCTCTCTAGACTGACCAGCTCCTCCACCTGCCCATCATACTTTTTGAATGTTCTGAGGGTTTGAAGGTCTACAGTTTTTTTTTTCTGGTGTTTGTGACCTTGTAGAAAAAAGGCATTGGATCAAAAGCACCATGAACACTGACATAATGGTACATTGTGAAGGACTCTGTCTAGAAAAAAGGGGTGTTGTTTCCACTGTTTCTACAGATGGACTATTAGAATTTGGGACCAATATGTTGAGGTCACAACAAATGATAGATTTTATTTGTTTATTTCAGTGCTGTTGGAACATGGGTGATTATCTTTCAGAGCTAAAAATTCAGGGGGCTGATAAACCAAACTGGCTTTTAAGGTTAGGATAAAAAATTTGTGTTGAGCTGGCCATCCACTGTTCCATTTTCAGCTATACAGTGCAGAAAGACCAGTGCTTGTTAGAGTACCCACAGTCGCTGCACATCCAAAAAAATTTCCATCTGGCTTTTTGGATTTTTCATTTGAAGGGTATCGGGCAGGAGAGGGCCAACAGGGCCACCCACATGCATTTCTGCCTGTTTATTAGTCACTTAATGAACTTCATATAGTATATGGCCAGCTTTGAGTCAAGATTAAAGTAAAGTAAAGTAATTAAATTAAAGTATTTTTTTTTTTTAACACAGTGCACAACAACAAAACACCAAAGTGAACCAAAAGAGAGCCTACAGTGTGTCATGATCCCCTCCCAAAAAAGGAAGGACCCCTCCCTTGCCCTCTAGGGCACAAGACTCCTGATGGGCGCAAGCCACACTCAGGTCCACCTAGCCAGAATGCCCGGCATACCTCACTCCTCATGATCTGCCAAAGATGACTGAGTACTCGGTGGGGCTCTCCTAAAGAGAGGTAGGGTAGGAAGGAACCTTATGGGCACACATACTCCCCTTAGATTTCATGGTAGACCTGAAAACACACCCTAAAATCCTGAGTAAAAGGTGATACAAAAATAAGTGTAGTGACATACAAAGTGAGAAAAAAAATAAAAGAGCTAATGTGCTAAACAGTGGCTAGGCCTTGTGACCTAGTAACAAAAATTGCCCTAGTCTCGGCCAAAAGACCCATCCCATGAAACGTTGTGCAGAAAAAGCTGTGGTCAACCTGATGTGAAGCAAAAATGTTTAAGCAGAGGTGACCATATGTGAAAACGGATCTTCTCAACTTTCAGTTGATCTTCTAACATGATGGAAGGCCTCATCGACTTATAGGGTGGCTGAGCAGACATAAACAGCATGGCCAAAGTCAAGCTCAAAAGTCAAGATTTGCATATTCAATCCAATTTTAGGATGTTCTAAGATTTTTTATGTGAAACCCATGGAAAAAAATCTAATGTCATCAAACTTTTGTATGTTTTTTATTTTACCATATTTGTGATTGATCTTCTTTATATGTTGAAAACAATATTGCTGTTTTTGAAGAATCATATCCTAAATTGCAACCATATTTACTATCCTACTGAGTAGTTCAGCACATTGATTTTGCTGATCCTATCTAAAGTCTGGAAAATAAGGGCTCATGCACACTGCGGCTCAAAAACAAGCTGCTTTTTACAGGCATTTGAGCTCATATTTCAGCTTAAAGAAGCTTGTGATTTTTTGTGCTCTTGTACACGTTTTTATTGAGCTTCTTCAAGCTCCTTTGTACTCCTTTGAGCTTCTTTGAGCATAAGCATTTTTTTTCCCACAAACCCTCCTAGATAGTATTTTCTTAACCACTGTATAAACAAAACAAACAGCTGGAACAAACGTTTCCGCGTGTTTTTCAAGCTTCTTTGAGCTCTTTTGAGCACTAGCTCCTCTCAAAAACATGAGTTTGGTGGGGTTTTTTTCTCTGTCTGTAGGAGCATATGCCTGAAAATGCCTGAAGATGCCAAAGTGTGCATGGACACATTGGCTAACATGGAGGGGAGTTTCCAGGCAGAAAAAATGAGAGCTCAAAAGCCTTCTTTGAGCTCCTTTGAGCTGCAGTGTGCATGAGCCCTAAGTATCAGTAGAACAATCTTTTTACTATAAACATTACACTGTTGATGGTGTTAATTCACAAACCGATACTCTTGCAACCATTTCTTAAGGCTGGATCCTGGGAAAAGCAAATGTTGTCTAAACACAAGAGTCATGTGTATACTCATTTGACACTTGGTGAGTTTTGTGTATTTCTTTCAGATCTGTGCAGTAGTTCAGTGTGAAACTTTTTCTTACTGTAATAAAGACCAGTCATTGCTGCTCTCTCTCCTTGCACAGGATGAGTGGTCTTGTCTCCACCTCCTCTTGTCATTTTCTGCAGGTGACATGTAGTGGGTGGAGCCTGCTGGGCCCCTCCTACAGCTTTGTTCAGGCTATTTACAGCATAGTGATGATGTCACTGTTACTTTTACCAGGTGATATCTGGCTTTTGAGTGTAGGAAACACCTTTACAGGTAAATTTATACTTGCTGTGGCTATTGAGGAAAGTATTTAAATGAATGTTTTTGTGCCCAGAATTCAGCTTTAGGGATTATGATTGCATTCACTGACCAGCAGGAATTTGTATATGAAATATGATCATGAACATATGATACATTAGGGATATAAACATGTCATGATTTGCTATAGTTTAAAATTAATCCACCCAAAAGTTATAATATATTTACAGATAAAGCTTGATGGGATGAGTCAGTCCTGGCTTGATGTATACCCTGCAAACTTCAGCAATGAGAACTTCCAGACATAATTCCTGATCCTGTTCCTGGTCATCTGGGAATGTTGCATGTTTCCTCCCATCTTTGCATGTTTCAGTACCTCCAAATTAATTTTTCATTAAATACCAAAATTTAACAGAGAGAGTGGGACACCCTTACAATTGAGTGCATTCCCTTAAACTGAAGTACAGATATTTCACTGATAGGACCCCTAAGGGATATAAGTCTGGTGGTTTTACTCTAACATCTACCAAAAACTGGAATATCAGTTTCAGGTGGACTAACCCTTTAATAATTATGTGATTATGTCCTTTCCCACCTGCAATCTGTAGATAAACATTCCCCATCATGATGTCCCATGCTTGGGATACATTTAAAAAAAGTCCTCCCTTTGAGGAACAGCAGCTGACAACACTTTGGCTCTCAGTCTCAGCTAACACTGACAGCTCGGTTCCCTGTTGACAATTGGGTGCCAATCAGAGTGGTCCTGGATCATGTGATCACTGTGGTCACATGCAGGCTGATGGCTTCACTAAAATAAAAACTTTCAGCCTGCAGATAAACACCACAAACTTCAGGCCGCAGTAGCATCTGCAGTGCAATCTATCTAATACTATAATTATTTTAATAATGTAAATGTCAGATACAATTACAGTATTGAAAAATAGACAAAAATGGAAAAACAATCCCCTTTTTTACATGTTTGTGCATTTGTCAGCCTATAATTAAATAAAAAAGTCAAGGTCTTAATTAAGACAGTGTGTCAAATGAAAACCTTATATGTCCTTTAAAAAAAAATTAAAGATGATTGAGATATGTAGATTATGAATACAGTTATTGTTCAGTTTACCAAAACACACTGAACTGATGCTTTTTATTTGGTCTGGACGCCCAGACATCAATTGCCCCGTCATGAAAAAGTTAAATGTCTAGCTATAAAAATAAAATATATTTTCTCATTACTAAAATGCTGGATTTTGAGGAAGGAACAAAGTAAAAGCATTCATATTTTTCGTACTTGAATATGTCTTTGATGCAAACTTGCTGTGTGCGCACAGTAGAAAAATTTTAGATCAATATAAATGCTGTAATAAAAAATTCAAGACTTGATGCAGAGCACCAACTGACTATGTGACCTCTTCTCTGCCTCTCTCTAGAGATTCGCGGCCAGCTGACCGAACAAGTGAAATGTTTGGACGCACAGGTGGATTTCCGCCAGCAGTTGCTGCAGGACATGAGCGAGTTCTTGCGCAGGAAAGCCGAGATTAATTTGGAATATTCCCGAAGCTTGGAGAAACTAAGCGACCGTTTCTCTGCCAAAATCCGCAACTCCAAGGAGCACCATGGTTTCAGGTGACTGTCCAACCCGTGCTGTTTAAGGCTGGTAGTAGTCTTCAGAATAAAAAAAATAAGATTTGCCTAATGATAGCAGTTAAAAAAAAAGCAGTAGATAGGGATATGTCGTTTACATTCCCAGAAATGTGAAGAACTACTGAAGGTTATCTATGAATAACCCCTATCTGATTAGTTTCTCTAGAAAAGCCTTCCACAAACTTTTTAACAGAGGAACCTTTCAGAAGCTGGTTCAATAGAAACTCAAATATAGAAACTTGAACATCCAGATTCTGTTAAAGGGGCATGAGCAAAAGAGAACTGCTGATCAGCATCCAATCAGTACTCTCAGCCGATGGCTGAGAGTACTAACTGGTGTGTTCTGGCAGGGGGCAGTCCCCCTGTCAGAACACTGTAGCTTAGTGGGGGAAATCGCTGTACTAGCATCGGATTGTTAGTACAGGATCTCCTCCCAAGCTCTAGTGTGTACTAGACTTGAGGGAAGCTGCCAATAATTTCTATATCTACAACTCCTGGTACACTAGTGGGATGGTCAATGGAACAAATGTTCCTTACATTTGTGATCTGTAGGAAGAATGTCCCACTTCTTTTCCTTTTTACCTTTTCCTTCTCCAGATAGCTAAAACAGATAAGTGGCGTCAATGGATACTTATCTGAGAGGCGGGGGGGGGGGGGGGGGGCTCTAGAAGCTGAACATATCCAGGAGAGGACTGGAAAACTTTGGCCTTAGGGGCAAGTACAACCAAGTAGCCCTTTTATGGCAGAGATGGGTTTTTGTGTGCAAAAAAGGTGCACCATGCAAAGTTTGCCATGCATCCTCATTGATTGGTGGCCATGGCCAAGACATGGTTCCAAAGGGCATGGTTTACTGTTGCACATTGTCACATTTTTCAGCAAAAACATCCAAGGCAGCTCACAGCATTTAGTCATATAACTTCTCAGAGCCACAAAGGAACCCAGCTCAGTCCTTCCCTGGACACAACCCCCTTAATTATAAATGTCTTAGGTGGCTCATAGCAAGAGAATTATAGTGCATCCTTTTGTGCCAGCATCCATCTTGCTACTGGCTAATGCTGTTCTGAATGCATAGCTCCCAACTGTCCCTGATTTGGAAGGACCGGCCCTGATTTGGAACAAAGTCCCTCTTTACTCCTCATTTGTCCCTCATGTTGGTCTGATCTATATAGTTGTATATAAAATGCAATATTTATATCACAGTGCTAAACCTTTCATCCAATTTCTAAATCGCTTATTCTGACTCCAATTGTTTTAATAGTGACTTTATCCCTTGCTGAGACCTCTATGCCTGGCCTGTATAAGCAGATATAATCAACGCGGACAGTCTTTATCAGATGGCTTGAACTCACCAGGCAACGATTCTTCCATAAGCGTAGATTTATTGCAAATAGCAGGTACAGCAGACAAAAAATGTGGCAGATGGTTGAAAGATGGTATCTGCAGGTCAAAACAAGGTAATGTGTCCTAGGATGTGAGCAGATTGTGTGAGGCCTAAAACATGAGTGGCCATCTTCTTCCTCATGAGACAGAGAGAGAGGACACAGGAAGAAGAAGTTACATAAGAGAGTGAACCAGGAAGAGGAAATTACCTCACAGAGGATGGGAGGGAACACACTAGAAAACCGAATGGAAAGGTGCAATATCCAAAACAACCACACAATGGCAATGTAATAACCAACTATATAAACATTGCTATAACTATGCATAGAATTCTGTTTACATGATAATTACATGTAACAGCACACTCCCTGTCAATTTGTGCAATTTGCAGTTGTCTTGAAGACCTGAAAGACAAAAAATAATATGCATGTATATTCAACAACAACTAAAGCAGGCATCAAGAAGTGTCACTTAAAGTTCAAGGCACATTATTCTTGTGGTAGAAACTGAATCCAACAGACCCAGGTAAGCAGGTTCAGTCCCCAAAAGGCAAGAGTAGAACAAGTTCTGTGATGGGTCTGAGGAAAGTCTTCACAGTTCCTTGTCTGGCAACTTTCACCTCTACTTTACGTACCATACCATCATCACTGGGAATGGACTTTACAATGAGTCCCATGGGCCATTCAATTATTTCAGCATGCCGGTCTTTGAACAGAACAAGGTCTCCAATTTGGAGGTTAGGATTCAGATCAGCGGCAAAAGTCTTGACTTCAGGACGAATCTCTGGATCGTGAGGGCCTCAGGTGCAATTTCTTCAGAATGATCCAGCAGGAATTCAGGTCCTGCTAACCAAGAAGAGTTTGCAAAGAAGCTTGCAGACATTGGTCTGGTGGCATGATCTGCAGGATTATGCTCCGATGGAACATGATGCCATTGTTCAGGGCTTGAGGATTTTCTGATTCTTTCTACACGGTTGCTGACATAGACATAAAAGCGTTTTGTCCGATTGTATATGTAGCCCAAAACAACCTTGCTGTCTATGTAGAATTTGATGTAATCTATTTGAATGTCTAGTGCATGCAGTATAAAATCTGTGATTTCTACAGCTAGTACAGTCCCACAAAGTTCAAGCCTGGGAATTGTGTGCTCAGGCTTAGGTGCTAACTTAGCTTTGCCAAACAGAAACTCCACATGGGTTTGATTGTGAGAGTCTCTTACCTTGAGGTAGGCAACAGCTGCTATGGCCTCAGTGGATGCAACTGAGAAGATGTGAATCTCTTTTCTCTGACTTACAACAAGGGAGGCTGAAGTGTAGCATCCTGGTATATCGATTCCATCTAAGGCATGTAGAGATTGTTTCCAGGACTTCCACTTTGAATGTTTGTCTGTTGGTAGCGGAGCATCCCAATCTTGAATAGTCTCTGCTAGTTGTCTTAATAAGGATTTACCTTGTATGGTTATGAGAGCTGCAAATCCCAGTGGATTGTATAGACTGTTCACCACTGACAGGACACCACGTTTGGTGAATGGCTTGTCTGCAGAGCTGACTTGAAAGCCAAAGGTGTCTTTAAATAAGTTCCACCGCAAGCCTGCCCAGACTTCTCTGAACAGGAGACATGTCCATTCCCAGATTTAAATCTTCAAATCTTGTGGCATGATCAACAGGCTGAAAGGCTTTCATCACAGCAGCAGTGTTTGAGGCAATCTTATGAAGTCTGAGGTTGGCCTCAGAAAGCATACCTGGAGTCCTTTGGAGCAGGTCTATGGCTTCTTCATCTGTGGGTAAGGATTTGAGTCCATCATCCATGTAGAAGTCTCTCTCAATGAAGTGTCGAGCATCTGCACCATACTCCTTTTCTCCATCAAGCACAGTTCTTCGTAGACCATATGTTGCAACAGCAGGGGAGGGACTGTTTCCGAATACATGTACTTTCATGCGGTATT
>BLSH010068609.1:234066-257728 GCA_018402905.1 Glandirana rugosa
TTGATAGTTTGTTTTAAAGTGATAATATACCGGACGAATTGAGTGCCAGTTGAATGGCCCCCAAGGTCTCCCGATCTGACCCCCTTAGACTTTTATCTTTGGGGTCATCTGAAGGCAATTGTCTATGCTGTGAAGATACGAGATGTGCAGCACATTGAACACATTTTATAAGTGGTCAGAAACTTGTAAATAACTCATGAAAGAATAAAGTTACGTTAAAACCAAGCACATCATTGTTTTTCTTGTGAAATTCCCAAAAAGTTTGATGTGTCACATGACCCTCTTCCTATTGAAAAAACAAAAGTTGGATTCAAAATGGCCGACTTCAAAATGGCCACCATGGTCACCACCCATCTTGAAAAGTTTCCCCCCTCACATATACTAATGTGCCACAAACAGGAAGTTAATATCACAACCATTCCCATTTTATTAAGGTGTATCCATATAAATGGCCCACCCTGTATAGTGAGTACATTTGTCTCCAAGCACCAGAGTACATTATCTATTTTGGGAGTCCTATGGGCTACCCTAGATGAGTTAAGCAGGCCATATAATAGTGAAATTTTGTTTGATAGTTTTGGTTTGCAGGATGCTCATTCAGTTTTCTAAAAGTTAGCAGGATCTAGTCCACGCTTGATTTCGACCATAGTGGTGAAAAGATTCGAAGGAGCAGGAATGAAATTTATGTATTTTTTTTTTTTTTACAAATTAATGTGAATGTGGTTTAAATATGGAAAATATCATTTGTTAAAAGCAATTTTTGATTTTTAAATACTTTTTATTTTAAAGGTAAACTTTATTGGGTTTGCAGACAGATATAGCATTACAGGTCACCACAGATACAGTACAGGCTTAGCAAGATCCATAACATCATCAGGTATTCATTGCACACTTACAGCGAGTAACTTAATGTCAATCCAGTACATTCAGCAATAAATCGTTCACAAAATCAGACTTCTGCCTCGTCCTTCATTGTTATCGTTTCTCAATGGCCCAACTCAAGTAAAAAGCTACAGAGGTATTGAGTTATCTTTTAGCCTTTCAGGCAGTTCTCCTAGCTGAAACCCCACACAGTACACTATGAAATTCCAATTTTTTAAACTCCAACATCTCTGGGCACTAAATCAACCCATCCCGCCCATATTTTCCCAAATTTCTTGGGGCAATCTCTGGAGAGATATGTAAGCTTAAACTTTGGGAGCTCTTTATTGACCAGTTCTACCCAGAACCCAACAGTAGGAGACAATGGTTCCTTCCATTTAAGTACTATAGCCTTTTTTGCATAAAAGAATAGTATTCTAAGTAAAGCTTTTTTAGAGTTAGTAATCTCCTCCTCCCCAAACTCCCCCAGAAGACATCTAGCAGGGCTAATTTGCTTTCCAGAAAACGTAATACTGCCTTCCAGAACATTTCCACCACAGGGCATTGCCATACCATGTGGAAGAAATCATCCTTCATATGCTGGCATCTCTGGCATGCTGGAGAGTCCATTCTACCCATTTGGTACAGACGCGAGGGGGTATAATAGACTCTATGCAAGTAGTGAAATTGTGTTAGTTTGTCCCTGGCAGATATGACAGACGGCAGGATAGTGTCCATTATCTTTGTCCAAGAATCCTCCGCCACGGATGGGATATCCGAGCTCCACTGATTGATCACCCTCACCCTTCCGGCGGAGGAGGGGGCCATCAGTAAGAGGTAGAATCTAGAGACAAGCTTTGCATGGTCTTCCTCAAACATTAGTTTTTCTAGCTCCGTGGGCAGGAGTAGTACCCTTGACAATCCATATTGTGCTGCTACTGCGTGCCTTAACTGTAGGTACCCATAGACCCATTTCGTGGGGACCCTAAATTGAAGTTGGAAGTCTTTGAATGTTCTGAAAGTTCCATTTGTGAACAGCTGATGGGCATACTTCAGGCCATAGTCTGCCCAACGCTGTCCATCCTGCAACTTATATAGCTCCTGGAGCTGAGGCTTATACCAGAGGGGAGCGTTAGGAGACATACCCAAAGAGGATTCGCCAGCCCTATTGTTACAGAGATGGAATATTTTATAAGAGAGCTTAAGTAGGTCCGCTCCCACATCTGGATAAGGACCATTCCTATACAAGACATTAATTAGGGCCTCATATGACTGCATTAATGCTGCTTGCATGCCAACCGAGGCCATCTCCACCTTGGGGAAGAACCACCAGTGGATATGGGTCAGCTGAGACACCAAGTAATAACCCTGTAGATTTGGGAACGCCAAGCCCCCCGCCCTAGTTGGCAACCGAAGCGTCTCCAAGGAAATCCTGGGGGGGCTTATTGCCCTACAGGAAGGTCAAAAGAGACGTATCAATTTTGGTAAATATTTTTTTTGGAAGATATACTGGGGCGATTTTTAAATACTTTTGCACGATATCTGTCAAGTCATCGAATGTACGGATGTTTTAGGAACATTTTTTCTAAAATCTGCTAGTGTATGGCCAGCTTTACACCGTGGAGTAGTGAAGTATAGCTGCTCTTGTGTTTGTAGAGTTAACGTACCAGCAAGGTTCTCCTTATTATCAGAACTCGTGGTACCTCATTTCCACTTTTGCAGTAACTTTTGTGAAACCCACACTTTATGTTTGTTATGTGTTTGCATTCATGCAGCAAATCTAAAAATAATTTAAACATTTAAATATTTCTTACATTTCTAGTTGTTTCTTTGGAGCCGGTTTATACATGGAGGTGCGAGTTATTCTGAACAATTTCAAAGTTTAGTTAAAGGGAGAAACTGAAAGAAAGTGCTTTAGCATACAGTGTACCACCCAAGCCCTGAGATATTCCCAACTCTGTGCAAAAATATGTTTTCCCGCACTGCACGGGTAAACTGCTTGTTTTGTCCAGGGGAGAGGAGAAAGCTGTATACTCACCTGATCCTCTCATCCACTGGCAAACGCCACTCCCCCATGATCCAGTGGTGGACTGTTCTTGATGTCCTCACTTCCAGAGAAGGTCTATGGGCTTGATGACGTCAAGAACAGACCACCGCACAAGACCGCTAGACCACAGGGAAGGGTGGGATGGGCACAGGGACCGGTCTTGTGTGTGGAGGATTGGAAGATTAGGTAAGTATATCTCCATTTTCCAGTCTCCAGGCGCAGTGCGCGCCCCACTGCGAAGTCACAGCCGGGCGCCCACACTTGCAATGCCAGAGCCGTGAAGAGAAGGTGGAGAGGAGCAAGGCTTCGGGTGGCCACATCGCTGCACCGTGGGACAGGTGAGTGTCTTTTTATTAAAAGTCAGGAGCTGCTGACTTTTAAATGGGTGGAACTCCGCTTTAAGGCCTCGTACACACGGGCGTATCTAAAAAAATAAACAAAACGTCGGGTCCGACGTCAAGGAAAAAAAGTTGACGTTTTTTGGCGTAATGCATTGGCGTTTTTGAGCGTTAGTGAGCGTCGGCGTCAATAGGCGTTTTTTAAAAAAAAAAAAATCATCCCTCTGCTATTTTTCAACCTAAAAACGCCGGTACAATATTAGGTGGCGTTTGTTGGCGTTTGTTGGCATATTGTGGCGTCGGCGTCAAAAAACGTCAAAACGTTACAGCCTCAGAACGCGATGGCCATGGGTTCTACTTTCTGCTCACTAACGCCGACGCCACCTACAGCTCAAAAACGCTGACGTTTTTATGGGGCCATTGACTAACATGGAGAGCTGCAAAAAACGCCAGCGTCAAAAAACGTCCGTGTGTATGAGGCCTAAGATAGAATCAGATTGGCTACCATGCACAGCTGCACTGGATTTTGCACTCTCCAGTCTTAGTAAATCAACCCTTTTGTATCTGTTATAAATAATTGAAAGTATTTTTTCTTCATCTGTTTGATAAGTCCATAAGAGTACTCATTGATTTTGTCCGAAATTCGACTGTATTTTCTCTGCCTGTATTATCTCAGAGACTATTTAGCCCACCATGTTCTTATTTTGGGCTACAAGTCAGCAAATCTCTAAATTGTGAAGAAGACGAAAGGAATGTCTGAGTAGTTTACAGTAGCAAAGGAAAATAGGTAGGTCTGACACCACAAATGAAATGTGTTGTCTGCTCACGATAAAAAATTAAGAGCAGGGTTTACAACTTCGGGAAACGTGCATGTACAGCAAAGATGTATTGCATTTGTGTTTTTTTTTTGCTTTGTACCTTGACATACACTTTCCATGTGCACTAACCCTAAGCCCTGTCTCTTCATGCCAACTGTTGCCTCTTTAGGAAGGAACAACAGCATCTCCTGTCCCCTGTGAATTGCTTGTATATGATTCTAAACCACACGCGTCAGGAGAGTCGGGACTATGCAGCACTCAGTGATGTTTACACCACACACCTCATCCCCCGGCTGGCACATATCGGAGAGGACCTAACCCGCCTCACCAAAAAGGTGAGGACTTGTATGATATCTTCAGGGGACAATTTCTATTTTCTATTCTGTATTGAAAGTGTTTTCAGATTCCTGTTGCAGGTTTCCCATTCCTGTTACCATGATTACAAAGTTTCCCTGTTTTAGTGGAACTGGCTTGACCTTTCCCATGCCATTATTTATAATGTTGTTCACAATTACACCTTGCCCAGTGTTGCCAACCTCCAGCAGCATTTTTTACTGGCAAAACATGGGAAATTTACTGGCAGAGCATATTTTTTACTGGCACCTTGAAAAATAATAGAACTCCTATGAAAAACTAAGACAATTAATATTTAAACACAACATGGAAACACTGACAATACTCATATCAAGTAGTTTGCCCGGTTTACACTTAAAAAATCAGCACAGCATGACAAATTATCAGACCCTGATATTTATAGACAGTTGTAAAAATTAATGATTTTTACAAACGGTCAGTAAATTTACTGGCGGTTGGCAACCCTGACCTGGCCTCAGCTGTGAGGCAAAAGTGACAGTGTGAGGGGCTTGGACAATAACAATGGCAAGGGCCAGGGACAATGCTCACCTTTTATTCACATAACTTGAATTGCAATCCTGAAGCTCACCCAGCAGTGGTAATACATTGTCCCAAAAGTGAAGAAATAAATAAATACGTGAAATAAATAAAATGAATAATATACTGAATAACATTATTAAAGGTAATACATCGGCTACAGATATCGGCATACAATATTTTTTATAATAATGGTCCTTTTAAGGTAATCTCCAGGCAAACTGTAGATATTGTTTACTTGAGATTGATACAGGTGTTCGGCAGGAGAAAGGCGTGCTTACAGTAAGGGGAAAAAAGTATTTGATCCCCTGCTGATTTTATATGTTTGTCCACTGACAAAGAAATGATCAGTCTATAATTCTAATGGTAGGTTTATTTTAACAGTGACAGACAGAATAACAACAAAAATATCCAGAAAAACACATTTCAAAAAAGTTATAAACTGATTTGCATTTTAATGAGTGAAATAAGTCAGATTCCAATCTCTCCACCATGGCCAAGACCAAAGAGCTGTCCAAGGATGTAGACAAGATTGTAGACCTACACAAGGCTGGAATGGGCTACAAGACCACCCCCAAGCAGCTTGGTGAGATGGTGACAACAGTTGGTGCGATTATTCGCAAACGGAAGAAACACAAAATAACTGTCAATCTCTCTCAGTCTGGGGTTCCATTCAAGATCTCATCTTGTGGAGTTTCAATGATCATGAGAACGGTGAGGAATTAACCCAGAACTACATGGGAGAATCTTGTCAATGATCTTAAGGCAGCTGGAACCATAGGTACCAAGGAAACAATTGGTAACACGCCGCAAAGGACTGAAATCCTGCAGTGCCCGCAAGGTCACCCTGCTCAAGAAAGCACATGTACAGGCCTGTCTGAAGTTTGCTAATGAACATCTGAATGATTCAGAGGAGAACTGGGTGAAAGTGTTCTGGTCAGATGAGACCAAAATTAAGCTTTTTGGCATCAACTCACCATGTTTGGAGGAGGAGGAATGCTGCCTATGACTTCAAGAACACCATCCCCACAGTCAAACACGGAGGTGGAAACATTATGCTTTAGGGGTGTTTTTCTGCTAAGGGGACAGGACAACTTCACTGCATCAAAGGGACGATGGATGGGGCCATGTACCATCAAATCTTGGGTGAGAACCTCCTTCCAGGGCATTGAAAATGGGTTGTGGATGGGTATTCCATCACGCCAATGACCCAAAAAAACACAGCCAAGGCAACAAAGGAGTGGCTCAAGAAGAAGCACATTAAGGTCTTGGGGTGGCCGAGTCTCCAGACATTAATCCCATATAAAATATGTGGAGGGAGCTGAAGTTTAAGTTACCAAACGTCAGCCTAGAAACATGAATGACTTGGAGAGGATATGTAAAGAGGAGTGGGACAAAATGCCTCCTGAGATGTGTGCAAACCTGGTGGCCAACTACAAGAAAGGTCTGACCTCTGTGATTGTCAACAAGGGTTTTGCCACCAAGTACTAACTAAGTCATGTTTTGCGAAGGGGTCAAATACTTATTTCACTCATTGAAATGCAAGTCAATTCATAACTTTTTTGAAATGCGTTTTTCTGGATATTTTTGTTGTTATTTTGTCTCTCACTGTTAAAATAAACCTATCATTAAAATTATAGACTGATCATTTCTTTGTCAGTGGGCAAACATACAAAATCAGCAGGGGATCAAATATTTTTTTCCCTCACTGTACATGGGTTGTATTGGAAGTAGACTTCTCTGTTATAATTGTTGTCAGCAGAAAGAAAAATGCCCCTTTCACAGGTGTCATTGAGAAGAAGCCCATCCATTTGTCGGCAGTAGGAAAAATCTCCCTTACAAGGGTCTCATTGGGAAGAAGCCTTCCGTCATCTTTTCTTTATCCCCTACATGGGTGCTATTGGGCATCCCCCTTTTAGTTATTGTCAGCAGGAGGAAAGATGTCCATTAAATGAGTGTTATTGGGAAAAAGCCTTCCCACTTATATTCTTTGTTGGCTCGAAGAAAGATGCCATTGACATGAATGCTATTGAGAAGAAGAATATCCCCCCTCATATTCTTTGTTGGTAGGGAGAAATATGCCCCTGACATGAATATTATTGGAAAGAAGCTTCCCCCTTATAGTTAGTGAAAGATGCTCCTTACATGGTTTTTATTGGGAAGAAGCCTCCCTTTATAGGTATTGTCAGCAGGAGGAAACATGCTCCTTACATGGTTGTTATTGAGAAGACGCTTCCCCTCTATAGTTATTGTCAGCAGGACACAAGATGCCCATTACATGGGTGTTTTCATGAAGAAGCCTTACCCATTATATTTTTTTTCGGCAGGACCAAAGAGGCCCCTTTGCTTTGGAAGTAAGTGTAATGAAAAATGCCCCCTTATATTGGAGGAAGAAACATTCTTCCTTACATTTGTGGTCAGCAGAAGGACAATGCTTTTACATGAGTGTTTTGGGAATAAGAATGCCCCGTATTTTCTTTGTCAGCAGGAGGAAATAATCCCCTATATATGAGTCTGTTGGAAGAAGAATGCCCCTGTATATCCTTTGTCAGCAGAAACAATGCCTTCCTAAAGTGGTGGTCAACAAGAATAAGACTTGGTGTTCAGCAGGTGCAAATGCCCCCTTACAATGGCAGTTTGTGGGAAGGATGAATTCCCCCCTTGTACTGTACTGAAAGGGTTAAAAACACTTACTAGAAAGTGGTAATAGACAGGCACATCAATAGCTCCTGTGAGAGATGCAGTCCAGCGCTGAACAGGATCCAGGGCATGAGTCCTGTCTGCAGATGTGATTACAGCCCATCCGACCAGCAGGGAGTGTAGGCAGAGAGGATCCTCAGTTAGGATTCGAGCCAGGGGACACCAGGAAGCAGCTGTGCAGCGAGCAAAGAGCACCAGACCAGCTAGTGATGACACAGGAACCAGAAATGACGTCAGAGGCGGGACGCGTTTCAGAGCGAATCAGTGGCTCCTTCCTCAGCCGATGGGCTGGATAGCTGGGATTACTTCCTTTTTATTTTATCTGTGGACGTGACCCTGGGCAGGGCCAGCCTCAAAGTGTCAGCAGAGAAGGACTTGTAAAAGGGGGATATGTGACCAAAACATAGCAGAACATTGATAAGTGGGGGACAAAGAAACAAAGAGAAAAAACAACACGCGGGTACATTCATTAGTGGTGCATCGGATCTCTATTTGAATACTTCTGTGGGGATGCCACCACAAGCATGGGAGCGCTAGAAAGCCTGTGTGAGGCTATAGAACAGTGCACAAAGGAGCTGATATATTTGTAAGGCACTAAAAACACAACATTGCAAGGTTACACAATTCCCAATTATGCATGTATTGGCATAGGGTGACGTGAAGGTACACTCATAGGTAGTAAATATAGAAATCAAGGATAATAATAATGGTAATGATAAAATGAATAAAAATAATAACGTTAAAATAAAAAATACTAAAAATAAAAATGAAGAAATTATAAAATGAAGGGCAGCCAGCGCATAAGCAGGCAACCAAGGGAAAGGCAAGCTGAGTAGTGGGAAGGCACCCATAGCCGGCAATGGTAGCCTACTGTACTTTGAGGGGAATTAAGAATACAACATGGCTTCAGAGGAGTGTATGAACCTCCAATGCTTCATTAATCCCCCCAGGCGACAAAATATCCAGTGTATAAATCCAATCATCTCATCTCCAAATTCCCTCTTCAATGATCATTGATGATCCCATTGGTTTGTCCCTATTAGAAGAACTCTACAACCCGCAGGTCGACCATGAACTCACGGCTCCCACACTCGAGACGCTAGAGGATACCTGTGATATCTTCACACAACATCTTTCAACTTCACCACCCGTCCAACATACCATCCTCAAGCCCAAGTCCATCTTTTACCCCACCCAATCCAAGGGACCTTGTATCGAGATGTTCTACCGCATAGTATACACAGAGCTCCTTGAAATGTGTACTGCAGCTAAGAGTAAGGTTAGACATAATCTTACTATAGTTAAAAAAAGATCCCTTGAAGCCCTTACTGAGAATTTCGACCTGGTCTTAAAATCAACTGACAAGGGAGGGGGAATTGTCATTCAAAACAGGGCCGATTATGTTGCAGAGGCAGTCCAACTGTTATCAGATACCCGTACCTATAGCAAACTTAGCTCAGATCCTCTACTGAAGTTTACACTTGAGGCCTCTGCTCTTGTCACCAGTGCACTTCAGGACAAAGTCATCTCTCCCCAGGAGGCCTCCTTTTTGGTTAAACCATTTTACAGTACACCATATTTTTATCATTTACCAAAAGTGCATAAAGATCTTGCCAACCCCCCTGGCCGCCCCATAGTAGCTGCTATGGACAGCTTTACCAGTGGGTTCTCCCTTTTATGTAGACCAATTCCATCAGCCACTAGCCCAGTCTTTGGAATCCTACATCAAGGATGGCATCCATCTGTTGCAGCTCCTCTCTCCCTACACCTGGGAGGAGTCCTATCTTTGGGTATCTCTTGATGTTCAATCACTTTACACCTCCATACCTCATGATGTGGGACTACGAGCCATCCAAACCTTCCTCTGCACGGACACCCTGCTAAATCCCAGACAGGCCTCCTTTATTCTAGAGGCCACCTCATTTTGTCTTTCTCACAATTACTTCAAATTTGAAGGGGATTACTTTCTCCAAACCACTGGGACAGCTATGGGTGCCCATTTTGCTCCATCTTATGCCAATCTCACCATGGGCTTATGGGAGTGCACTTACATCTGAAAAAACAACCCCTTTATGTCCAGCATTGTGTTTTATGGCAGATATATTGATGACATCATCATTATCTGGGATGGCAGTGCATCCGAGGTAAATGATTTTGTCTCATATTGCAACAACAACATGAACCTTATTTTCACCTCTGTCATTGACACAGATAGTCTGGCCTTTCTGGACTTAGATTTGTACCACGTAGGCAACCAGATTCATGCCAAAAACTACACTAAGCCCACGGCTGGCAATTCCTTCCTTCACTTAAACAGTGGTCACCATCCCCGGTGGCTCCAAAACATACCTAAGAGCCAGTTCTGCCGCCTTAAAAACAGCTCCACTCAGATTTCAGACTATCATCATCATAGTCACATTCTCAAAGCCAAGTTTTGGGAAAAGGGGTTCCCTACTGATCTGGTTGAGGCCGCCTATTCTCATTACATAGAGACGCCCAGTACCCCCCCTCAGAAGACCGTAACTGATACTCCTCATGACATACGCTTTATTACTCAGTTCCATTCAGGTTACAGACAGATGGAACGCATCATCAAAAAACATTGGCCCCTGCCCCTACAGGACCAACACCTCACACCAGCCTTGCCGAAGAAACCGAGATTTGTATACAAAAAAGCCTCTAGCATTAAAAACAAGATAGCGCGCCAAGTAAGCTTAAGAGTAGGCCTCCTCCGCCAGGTTGGTCTATTCCTACCTTTTTATCCCTCACGGGTATGTTTCAGTGCCGAAAGCCCCTGTTAGGAAAAGGAACAAATTCCTGCCCAGTCCTGGCATTTCCGCGGTGGTGCACACATTTGTGTGCGTTCGCGCATTCCCGTGGGCGTTCGCGCGCTCCCGTGCGCGCCCGCGTGCGCGCGCACGCGCCGGAAACGGCGCCAAACAGGCCTATTTAAACCTGGAGACTCTGGAGACAAGTGCTGCTCGTTCTACAGTGTTCCCGACCTGTAAGCCTCAGCCTCTGATACCTGTTCCTGTGTTTGCCTCTGCCTCCTGTTGACCCGGCTTGTCCTGACCTGCTGTTCTGCTACCTGCACCGACCCCGGCTATCCACGACCATCCGATTGTCTGCTCCCTTGTACTTCTGCTGCCCGCCCATTAAACGAACCTTGCTTGGACTCTGACTACTCTTTTGCCTGATCCTTTGTACCTTCCTGCCTGCCTGTTGCCGACCCAGCCTGAACGACCATCCTTCTACCTGCACGCCTCCTGGAGCATCGCTACATCATCGGTGACCCTCCAGCCCTCGTGCCATCCCGCACTCTTGGGCCTCTGTCCCCACTACCAGGGGCCCTTGAATCGGGTGCGCAAGAGCGGTTGTTCCCTGCACAAGACAGACTCCACCGTCAGGTATGTGACAGCCCCGCTGCAAGACCTGAAGATTTGTCCAGCATGGACAGAAAGAATTCAGGGTGAAAGGCAAGACATATTCGATCAGGCCATTTCACACTTGCTCTTCAGACTATGTGGTGTATTGCCATACATGTCCCTGTGGCTTATTTTACGTAGGACGCACTATCAACACGCTACGTAAACACTTTGGTGTACATCGCTGCCTCATCTCTGAGGGCAGCGATTCACACAGTGCTCCTAAACATTTCTTGCAATGCCACAATAGGTCTACCATTGGGCTAAAGGTATGGGTCATTGAAGCTATGTCCCGGGATCTTCCCCCGGCAGAAAGATTCCAAAAATTGTGTCACAGGGAGACTTATTGGATTTATACACTGGATGTTTTGTTGCCTGGGGGGATGAATGCAGCGTTGGAGGTTCATACCCTCCTCTGAGGCCATGTTGTCTTCTTCATTCCCCTCCAAGTGCAGTAGGCTACCATTGCCGGCTACGGGTGCCTTCCCACTACTCAGCTTGCCTTTCCCTTGGTTGCCTGCTTATGCGCTGGCTGCCCTTCATTTTATAATTTCTTCATTTTTATTTTTAGTATTTTTTATTTTAATGTTATTATTTTTATTAATTTTATCATTACCATTATTATTATCTTTGATTTCTATATTTACTACCTATGAGTGTACCTTCACGTCACCCTATGCCAGTACATGCATAATTGGGCATTGTGTAACCTTGCAATGTTGTGTTTTTAGTGCCTTACAAATATATCAGCTCCTTTGTGCACTGTTCTATAGCCTCACACAGGCTTTCTAGCACTCCCATGCTTGTGGTGGCATCCCCACAGAAGTATTCAAAGAGATCTGATGCACCACCAATTTTATGAATGTACCCTTGTGTTGTTTTTTCTCTTTGTTTCTTTGTCCCCCACTTATCAATGTTCTGCTATGTTTTGGTCACGTATCCCCCTGTACAAGTCCTTCTTTGCAGACACTTTGAGGCTGGCCCTGCCCAGGGTCACGCCCACAGCTAAAATAAAAAAGAAGTAATTCTAGCTATCCAGCCCATCCGCTGAGGAAGGAGCCACTGATTCGCTCTGAAACGTGTCCCGCCCCCGACGTCATTTCCGGTTCCTGTGTCATCATTAGCCGGTCTGGTGCTCTGTGCTCGCTGCACAGCTGCTTCCTGGTGTCCCCTGGTTCGAATCCTAACTGAGGATCCTCTCTGCCTACACTCCCTGCTGGTCGGATGGGCTGTAATCACATCTGCAGACAGGACTCATGCCCAGGATCCCGTTCACGCTGGACTGCATCTCTCACAGGAGCTATTGATGTGCCTGTCTATTACCACTTTCTAGTAAGTGTTTTTAACCATTTGGCTGTAATAAAATTGTTTATACTGCACTTAGAGGCGCCTTCTTTGTGTTTACCCTGTTTCTCTAGTGTTAATTAAACCACCCGGGTTAAAAACCCTACTGCCGTCATCCCTTGTTGAAGATATCGGAAAGGTCCCCCCTGGAGGGTTTGGGATTTTCAAAGGCAGACCGTTTATAAACAAAAGTTTTTTTATATAAAATATACAAATTTATTGTTATACATTAAAAATGGTACAGTCACCAAAAGGCGAGCATGACATAAATTTATACCACATAAACAGAACACAGTTGTTACAGTTGGCAAGAGATAATAGACGATACAATTCTCCGGAGTCCGACGCGTTTCAGGATACACCTTTCTTCAGGGGCCGTATTGGAGAAGTGTATTATATGCTGCAATGTAATACAACAAGTGTTTTAGACAATATTCAAAATTACAACAAGTGCAAAAGACATCACAGGAATATTTGACAGTGGGTACCTTGGGGTAACGTCACCATGTTTATGTATGTGAAGCATAGGACCATATAAGCCCTGTTGATAGGAAATCACCAATGATCAACCCGGCAACGAACCAGGTGGTCATAAGAATACCGCTGCCACCACCTCGCCTCCACGGTCACCACTGAGCCTCAAATTTCACCAGATCAGCTGTCAGAGAGTCCACCGTTAAAGCTGTGGTTCAAGGTGCCAATGATGCATCTGACAATAACTGTCTGGATGACCAAAAAGAAATCTGAAACATGATACCAAAAAGTAATAAAAATATAGTTTGTAAAACTTCCATGTTTTTCACACAACACCAACTCACCCACTTCCAAGCTAAATATCGCAGGAAGAGTGGGGGGAGGTATATAGAGAGTGGAATTGCAAGAAATGTCCAAACTCACTATTGGCATGAATCCCCATGTCAAAACCTCTTTGATGAGGTGGGAGAAAGGGGGAAGAGAGGATGGTCATTGCCAAGTGACACCCTCTCATATTTATGTAAAATTAACATAACAGATACGTAAAGGGCATGGAAGATGTTTAACGTGGGAAAACCATGTTGATAGCGGTAACCACCGGATCTGAAAAGGACTTCAAAGCAAAGCACTACTGGACCACATCATGGCCGCAAACATAAACATGCGTTTAATTAAATCAATATAGAGCCAAAACAATTTTCTATATCTTACAATGTTTGTTTCTAAGGTTATCCTGTGTCAAACAGGGTTGCGGCAAGTGACTAAAGCTCATGAAGTAGGAAGTCCCACATACCTGGCAAAAGACAAGCGTCCTTACGGCGTCGTGTGTGTCGAGTGGTAGAGCGACTACCACTATATAAAAACCCTATATAAAAAAACTTTTGTTTATAATCGGTCTGCCTTTGAAAATCCCAAACCCTCCAGGGGGGACCTTTCCGATACCCTGTTTCTCTAGAGTCTGCTGCTGCTCATTGGGAGTGTTGCCTTGGTGCCTAAATTCTCCTTGAATCAGCCCACCTTTGCCTTTGGGGCAATTCTCTGTGCCACAGCGGTGATCCAGAAGCGCCCTTCACCTTCCATTAACTGCCTTGTACTGTACTGCTGTTTATAAGGAAGAAGAATGCACCCTTAGATTTGTGTTCAGTGAGAAGGATGTATTCCCTCTTATACTGTCAGTCAAAAGGAAGAAGAATGCCCCCTTAGGTTTGTGGTCACTGAGAAGGATGTATTCCTTCTCCCCCTTATATTCGTGGTCATAAGGAAGAATAATGCTCCCCTTATATTGGTAGTCAGTGGGAAGAAAAATGCCTCCTTACATTTGTGGTCAGTGGGAAAAAAAATGCCTCCTTACATTCGTGGTCAGTGGGAAGAAGAATGCCCATTTAAATTTGTGTTCAGTGGGGAAAGGAATACTCCCCTACATTGGTGGTCATCGGTAAAAATGTCCCCTTATAATTGTAGTTATTGAAAAGAAAAATATGTCCTCAAATTAGTGGTCGGCAAGAGTCAAAATGCCCCCCTAGCATGAATGGTTAGTGGGGAATAAAATCCCATCAGTTTTTTTGTCTCTTCTGGAGATTACATTCTTAGTCAGAACAAGGAGTAGAGCTAAAATCTCTTTAATGGGGGTATAATATTTCTAAACTTTCCGAACTCTATCCAAAACTAGATTTATTTCAATTTACAAACATAACGCTTCAATATAGATTCACTTGAATGTAGTCTTGGTAAGATGTGACCTATTATGGGAGGAGTTGAGTTTTTGTGGATTCAAGTGGGGAAGTTTGACTATCTCAAGTCGTCATTCCTGTCTCACTTCCTCAACTTTTTATAAACGCGTAGCCACACACCTGCATTTTCACATAACTCTGCGTTGTCTTTTGTGTTCTAAATATACTGTACATAACTGTTCATATTACAAATGTTAATGTCAAGTTTGGGTTTGAGGTTGTGTTGCAGATAATTGCTACTTTTTCATCTATTTACTGACATTTCTGCTTAATGTTTACCTCTCTTCCCTGCAGAGTAAAGATATTGGAGCTCAGCAGCAGGAAGATCTGATGAAGCTGATGTCAGAGCTGCAAGGGGTGAGTACAGCACAAACAAACAAAATTTCCCAGCACACTTGCCACCCAGCTTGCAAAAAAAACAAAGTGACCCTGTCTAACAATTAACGTTAAAAACAGAGGGTTTAGTTCCACACATTTGCAAATATAAGGGGTGAATATAAGTCTGCAAATACCGACATCTATTTAGGAGTTTATGATGCCTTTGGACAGTCTGTCTAGATTGCTTTTCCAGCCTGCTTTCACTCACCTCTCAGGAAACCTTGAATGAGAAACTCCTGGCAACACATAAAAGGAGACTGTGCAATAATGGTGTTAAAATCAGACTTAAATTAAATAGAAAGTATAGAGTGAACGTGTATCTGGGTTTTTATGTAGTGCAATCTTAAAATAGTTTTAGACGTTATCAAAATTTTTAGAAGCTTGCCCTTGCATATTTTTAATTATTGTATTAAATATAAAAGTTTATAAATGACCCACTCAGGGGAGCTCTTAGCTTTATTCAAGCTCTTAACAACTGTTGGAATCATATGTCAGCTTATGGGGTCATGCATATGGTCGTACCTGTCCGCATAGCAGAAGTTTTCGTGTATTTCCCAGCCAGGGAGCAAAAAGGTGCTGTGCACAGCCACCCATAAAAGTTAATGGCTGTACGCGGCTATATGAGTTGTGAGCTGGGTATAGGTAGGAGGTATAATGCTCTCTGGGTTGGGCAACCTCTTTAGGCACTGATACCAGTCCAGTAATGTCTTGGCAAAGAGTAGGGAGTTTATTTGCGCTATGTAGTGAGGAAAATACTTGAAACTTTCAATAAAACAAGACCTAAACATGTCTCGGCTTTTACTACACATATGCAACTTTAACTACCAGGCTGGCCTAGTCTTCTGCTTAGCAGCCTCCATATACACACTGTTATAGTGTCCACCAAGCCTCATCTTTAACAGATGCTCCACGGTGTTCCTCAGGTGAACCTAAATTGCCTGACAGTGAGCAGTTCAAAACCTGTACTGGATCAGAGGTCTCAAAAGGTATAAGAATGGAGCCTGGGAGATATTTAATTCCCAAATATGACTTTTCCAGGCTCCCTGTGAGATACTCTGCAACATATCCCCTACTTTGTTTCAACCCCAAGGTTGGAACACCTGTTGTTCAGCAAAAGCGAACTTGGAATAGGGCTTCTGCGTTTCCCATCTTAGTACTTGGTAGGTGTTTTACCATAAATGACTAAAAAAGCCTAAAACCACCGGTTCACCCATCTATTTGTCTCTTTCTTCATGGCCATCCATTTTAGGGGAGCATAGTCAGTCACCAGGTCACAATGGAGCCCTAACAAATAATACTTACCTAGTATTTATCTCCTGGTCATACAAAGCTGGGTCTACCTGGAGCATCATCAATGGCAGTATAGAAGCAGGGCGTTTGTTGTTGGGATCAATCCACTGTACTCTACCTATACAGATACACTAGATGATATCCTCAAGGGATCCAGCCCCCTTGAGAACATCTTCTATGATGAAATGCGTCAGTCAGAGTCTGTGCTGACGCCATCACGTTGCCGCACTGAACAGCGCCTGAGTTACTTGCTGTGTCTTTTGTATACTTGTAAATGTTAGTACCTTTCTTTGATTCAATAAAACAGCTTAGGATGCTTTACACTATGAAGCGCCTGTTATTCGTTTCTACCAGAATAATGACATAAGCGGAGCACTGTTGAGGATCATAACTGAACCCTGCTGGTGTACCTTATGGTTTCTGATCGCTGCATAAGATTGCTTCAAGGGCTTCCTGGCATTTGGGAGAGCTATAGACCTCGTATAGTCTAGGATCTTTATTTTTTGTTAACAGTGGTGGGGGAACTCACAAGGGGATTCACAGAAGATTTCAAGTGTCACCTGGTTATATCATTTTTGTGGACTTTATGTGTTATGATTGTGCACAACTGGGTGATAGCACATGTTTTATAGTTACACTCATCTAATAACTTTAATTTAAAGGTATAGTGCAACCATTTCTGCATTGGACTCAATCATACGTTTATGAAAATGGACAGATGAACAGACATCAAAGAAACTTTGACAGTTTTACAAGGGTGCTTAATGGTTAAAGTGATATCCTTCAGATTAAGCACTTTGTGCCAAATGCATCACCAAACTGGTGGGAAGTTCTGTCCAGGATGTGTTAGCTCTTCTGCTTTTGCACACTTCACTGTTTCAGCACTTGCATTTGTCTTTGTTAAAGTACATCTGTCATAAGAGAGATACGTATGCTGCCATTGTTGACATTTTGTTTTCTGAGTCACTGACCTGGATCAAGTGTAGAGATAAGGAATTCTGACTTTGATTGAATGCTTTTTCTAGGTCTGTGCACCCACACTGTGGGGTTTATTTACTATAGGGCCAAAATGTGCTCCGGCAGTGCCTGAAAATAGCACACAATTAAAGGCAATTCAGACTTCAATGCTCTGAAACTGGGCGCACATGCAAAACGGAACAGAGCGCTATTGCAGACAAAATGCCTGTCAGCTCACATATGCGGGAATTGTGTCCGTCAATGGGATTTGAAACTGCAAATCCCCAAGTCCTTATTGAAAGCTTGTATGCAAGTTATTGGCCATGGGTCAAGTGTATGGGAACCTGGGTACTGCCCTGGGGGACATGTATCAATAGCAAAACAAGTTTTTAAAACAATTGTTTTGAAAGGAGCAGTGATTTTAATGATGATTACATTGAAGCAATAAAAATGAAAAATTCCTTTAAATATCGTGCTTGGGGGGTCCCCTTAGTCTGCCTGTAAACTGGTGCCTCTATGTGATGTTTAGAACAGTGCCGGAGCAAAATGACATTTCTAAAGAAAAAAAGTCATTAAAAATTGCTTGCGGCTGTAATGTATTGCTGGTTCCTGGCAATACAGATAAAAGATCACTGAAAAAAATTGCGTGGGCCCCCCCCCAGTCCATCCCAGGATTCCCCCCCAGCTATGCCACAGCTAGGACCTCGATGATCAATAGCTGGAATCAGGATAGCTGCTGTAGATGTGGGGCTGTAGCCACTCCCCACTCAGACTGGTGAGTTACCTCCAACGGGGAGAAGACCTGCAGCTCTAAATCACAGACTATTTATATGCCTCTCCAGCCACCTTCTGGGCACACCTCCATAGGAGTTAGTTGGAGCGCAATAAATATTCAGGCTGCCCATTGCCCTTGCTCCACCCTCAATGTTCCAGAAGCCTCTGGAAGGCAGGGGAGAGCAATCAAACCTGCAGTCTGTGAGATCCAGAACAGCCAAAAGTAATCAGCAACTGCTCTAAATTTGCCTAACAGCCTAGCAGCCTAAATAGGAGAGTGCTACAATATATAGCCAGCTTATATCTTAAGCTTCACCTACACCACCATACACTAGCAGAATTTTGAATGAAAATTAGTATGAACATTTATAGGAAAATTTGTACAAAAATTCTCAGTACATTCAAATGTCATTAAAAAGAAGTTCAAGATTTAGCTGGCTTTTAACATTTGATTTTGGAATTTATGGACTTTCCTGAACAAAAACCACACTGTGTAAATTTTCTTAAAACAAAAATGCCCAATGAGATTCTACTAGTGTATACCAAGCTTAAGTTATAGGTTATTGACCTCCAGCTACCTCTTTGTCCACTTGCCCTGTAGGTTGAATTCCTTTAGACTGGATCATTGTATTTGATGGTCTATTGTTGCCCGGTCAGGGTTTAGTAATCCTATGTGTTTCCTGTCTAGTTCTTGTTAGTATCCTTTTGTCCCCTTCATAATTATTAGTGCTTAGTGTGTTTGCTTTTGTATTCCTTGATTGCCATTCCTTGTGTTTCATCCTGCTTTCCTTTTTGTCTGCTAGTATAAACTGCCTGCTCCCTCTGGGGTATTGTCTTGTGTGCTGTATCTCACTGTCCCTGATTGTGCCCTCCTTTGTCCGTCTGTGGTTGCCAGTTAGGACCACACACTTGGTGTAGCCTACATTGCTCTTGGGAAGACTAGGCACTTCCAGTCCCTGCACCATGATTAGAGTCATCCACCGCCAGTTGGCAATCCTAAGCATTCTTACTCATCTATACATCAATCTTTGAGGTTTTCACACTGACCTGCTGGTATCTGGCCCAGACCCTGGTTTTACATGTTTATTATCTTCGACACACTAGTCGCAGCCTTGGGGCCTAACATCTGTTTGTGATCAGTGGAGTCCCGCCGATCGTCATATTTGCTAAGCGTAGGGGTCTGACTTGAATATAATCTCAGTGTTGGCTGCAGCCTCAACATTCCTTTACATTTGTTTGAACTAAAAAAGGAAAGTAATGTTTTAGGGGATGCTTATTATTTAACCTCAAGCTCTGTGCAGACTTTTGGAAAAAATGGAGAAAATAACCAATGAGAAGGGGAATTGGATAGTAAATCATGATTGACTACAGAGAAAAGAAAAAGGGAATTTTTAACAATAGATCTATCAAGGGCTGTCTACATCCCTAATCAAGCTGCAAAAGAGTACCAAAAGTACAAGCTTCTCCCATGGGCCGTTTTAATGTGAAAAAAAATAAAGTAATAAAAAGTAATAAAAATATACATATTTTATTAATACAAAACAATCTTTAAAAACATTTTTACATAAAATATTTATATTCTAGCAGCATGGTACAACATACAGTTGATTAACTGTTTACCCAGATACCCCCTGGGAGATGAATATACAGCACATGTCAATTATTTAAGTTTTTCAACACAAAGATCCCGCCAGGCCGAGTTGACAAGTTTAAATTCAGTCTTTATGAATATTCCTCAAGAGGAAGGGTATTGAAATCTATAAAAGACATACAACATATCAAAAATATATTACGGTACTGGGTCCGGGCCCGCATTGCCCATGCCAATTTGTCATTCAGTAACCGCTGTTTTTGGGGCTGTAGCCATCGGGGTGATGCAGTACATACATGGTGGGCATGCCCTAGATTGATTAGTTTCTGGTCCCGTGTATTTGGCCTCTTGTTTACTTTGTTTTACCTCCCCCATACCAAAAGAAGCCAAGTTTGCCTTACTGCATTGTCCCATCCGAGGCCTATTCACCCATCAGCGGAAGCTCGCTTCTTACTTGTTTTTGTCCCCCCAGCCAACTTAGGTAGCCTATGACGGACGGTCTTGATGCTCCTGAGCCCTTTCCGTTCCTTCTCCTCTCGATCTCTAACCCTCTGGTCAGCCTTTCCTGCTTTTTTTAGCCTCCCTTGGCTTCTTTCCTGTCAGGTGCACACTCCCTCTTTCTTTAGAGCCAACTTTCTGCTTCAATTTCTCTTGAGTTCCAGTTTGTCTCTCTCCTCAGACCTGTATAGGCTGTATATGGCACCACTGTATGGGTATTGGTGGGACCAGGGGATGCCCCACTGGTTTGGTAAACCTTTTCAGGACTCCTGGCGGCCTTATGAAACAGGCCTATCCTCTACTGCTGTGTTAGTTCTTAGTACCTCTTCTTAGTACCTCTTTTAGCTGTTCTAGCTAACTTGTGTGATAACTGTCAATGCTAGCCCCAATTACTATACTTCAGCCATACTATTGCATGTTGCCTACTTGTTAAATTCGGATATAAATTATTGAAACAGAAAAAAAAAATTATATATATATATATATACACAGTGGGGCAAAAAAGTATTTAGTCAGCCACCAATTTTGCATGTTCTCCCACTTAAAAAGATGAGAGGCCTGTAATTTTCATCATAGGTACACTTTCACTATGAGAGACAGAATGAGGGAAAAAAAATCCAGAAAATGACATTGTCTGATTTTTAAAGAATTTATTTGCAAATTATGGTGGAAAATAAGTATTTGGTCACCTACAAAAAAGTTACAGACCTGTAACTTCTTCTTTAAGAGGCTCCTCTGTCCTCCACTCGTTACCTGTATTAATGGCACTTGTTTGAACTCGTTATCAGTATAAAAGACACCTGTCCACAACCTCAAACAGTCAGACTCCAAACTCCACTATGGCCAAGACCAAAGAGCTTGGTGTGAAGAAATCAACTGTGGGAGCAATTATTAGAAAATGGAAGACATACAAGCCCTCGATCTGGGGCTCCACGCAAGATCTCACCCCGTGGGGTCAAAATGATCACATGAGCAAAAATCCCAGAACCACACGGGGGGACCTAGTGAATGACCTGCAGGGAGCTGGGACCAAAGTAACAAAGGTTACCATCAGTAACACACTACGCCGCCAGGGACTCAAATCCTGCAGTGCCAGACGTGTCCCCCTGCTTAAGCCAGTACATGTCCGGGCCTGTCTGAAGTTTGCTAGAGAGCATTTGGATGATCCAGAAGAGGATTGGGAAAATGGCTAATGGTCAGATGAAACCAAAATAGACATTTTTGGTAAAAACTCAACTTGTCGTGTTTGGAGGCGAAAGAATGCTGAGTTGCATCCAAAGAACACCATACCTACTGTGAAGCATGGGGGTGGAAACATCATGCTTTGGGGCTGTTTTTCTGCAAAGGGACCAGGACGACTGATCCGTGTAAAGGAAAGAATGAATGGGGCCATGTATTGTGAGATTGTGAGTAAAAACCTCCTTCCGTCAGCAAGGGCATTGAAGATGAAACGTGGCTTGGTCTTTCAGCATGATAATGATCCCAAACACACCGCCCAGGCAATGAAGGAGTGGCTTCATAAGCAGCATTTCAAGGTCCTGGAGTGGCCTAGCCAGTCTCCAGATCTCAACCCCATCGAAAATCTTTGGAGGGAGTTGAAAATCCGTGTTGCCCAGCAACAGCCCCAAAACATCACTGCTCTAGAGGAGATCTGCATGGAGGAATGGGCCAAACTACCAGCAACCGTGTGTAAAAACCTTGTGGAGACTTACAGAAAACGTTTGACCTCTATCATTGCCAACAAAGGGTATATAAGAAAGTATTGAGATGAACTTTTGTTATTGACCAAATACTTATTTTCCACCATAATTTGCAAATAAATTCTTTAAAAATCAGACAATGTGATTTTCTGGATTTTTTTCCTCATTCTGTCTCTCATAGTTGAAGTGTACCTATGATGAAAATTACAGGCCTCTCTCATCTTTTTTAAGTGGGAAAACTTGCACAATTGGTGGCTGACTAAATACATTTTTGCCCCACTGTATATTCCAATGCAAGTTCTTATACATGTCCAGGCCACTTACATAGCATGTGTATCACCAGTCCATATAAGCCAGAATGATTAAAAGCAGTGCCAGCTCCCCAAACCTTCAGATCTCCAGGAGGAACCCACAAGAAAGACAGATGAGTTCACAAGGGTTCATGTAAATGTGCACAGCAGGTCCAAAGGACAACCACCCAGGTGGAAACCTAATATGCTGTATATAAGAGAAATTTCTTATGCAAAATAACAGGACAATATAAGCCCTGCTTCATAAGGATTAATAAACATACAAAAAAAGAGGCATCTGGTACCAACATAAGTATAGAAGAGGGGTATCAAGTATGTTGGGTTATGCTTTAAGTAGAAAGCCTGAATGTACGAAAATACCTATTAATGAAAGGAAGGGACCAACCAAAGTCCTACACACGCATGCTGTGTAAGTATGCAGTTTACAATGACCATGGACATGTGTAAGAACTTGCATTGGAATATATTTTTGATATGTCATATGTCTTTTATAGATTTCAATACCTTTCTCCTTGAAGATTTAAAAAGAGTGAATTGAAATGTGTCGGGTTCCCCTGTTGGGGATTTTTCTGTTGGAAAATCTTGAATAATTGACATGTACATATAAAACATGTAAATGTTTAGAAAAGATTGATTACATTTGGGAGAACCCACAATGATATTAATGATCACATTATGTTTTGGGGCTTCATTGAGTAATTTCAAAATGAAAACTGGCTGGTTAATGTATCATGAAACTATACTAGGAACATTATGTCATTCCCCAGTTTTATTATTAAAAAACAGTTCAAATGACAGTTCCACAATAAATTCAGTGTTTATTTTTTTTTTCAAATATTTTATTTAAGCTGGAAAAGGCAGCTTCAATTTAGCAAGTCATTATTGATTTATTTATTTATTTCAGGTACTTATATAGCGCTGCCAATTTATGTAGTGCTTTATATATATATATATATATATATATATATATATATATATATATATATATATACTGTATATTGTACATTCACATCAGTCCCTACCCTCAAGGAGCTTACAATCTAGGGTCCCTAACTCACATTCATACATATATTATACCCTTTTGCTGCCAGGCGAAAGTGCTATCCACTACACCACTGTGCCGCCCTGGTACATTAATCCAGATAGTAATGACAAATTATTTGAACATTTATAGAGATAGTGAATCAATTAATTGAGCTCTTCAAATATGAAAAGCACCAAACTCTGATCAAACCCAAAATGCCTCATGGTATGGGCCATTGGGGGATCACATTGGGCTACCCATTTCATTTTTCATTCTGTGTTTATTTAAACAAATAGGGGGAGAAAAAAACAGCCCAATAGTGCAGAGGACAGGAGGAGTGGAGGGATCTAGTATTGGAGGGTGAAGAACCGCTTTAAATTAGTGTAGACTTTGAATTTGTGTTGGATGCTGACATTGCCCATCCCATATGAACCCACATTACATGACTCATAGTATCTCTACATTGTTGACCAGTGACTTACTGTCTTTGTTGGACTGTGTCTTAACCTCT
>BLSH010068609.1:271671-303423 GCA_018402905.1 Glandirana rugosa
GGTATAGAACCATCCAAACGTCAACACGGTATAAGACAGGTAAAAACCTACTACCTAACTTGTCACGAGGTACTCTACAAGTTTCGAACCCTATAAAAAATTATTTGATTGGGACGAAATTTGAAGAGGTGTTGAAATAGGGACTGGACAGACCACACAAGGAACCGGAAGTACTACGACAAACAAGTGATTCCAAGAGATTGTTTGTAGACTCTCGAAGTGTCTTGTCGACATAAATATGACTCTAATTTAATGTGTGTCCACCTAAGATAAATGATTAATCCACTGAAGACTTAGTTTATTAAAAAATATCCCAAGCTTTGAACATCTCATGGAGCACTGTTCAATCCATCATCCAAAAATGGACAGAATATGGCACAACTGCAAACCTACCAAGATATGGCCGTCCACCTAAACTGACCGGCTGAGCAAGGAGAGCATTAATCAGAGAAGCAGCCAAGAGGCCCATGGTAACTTTGGAGGAGCTGTAGAGATCCACAGCTCAGGTGGAAGAATCTGTCCACAGGACAACTATTAAGCCTCGTACACACGGGACGACGATCGTATACAACAGGTTGTCTGAACGACCGTTGTATGCGAAATTGATCGTTCATATGTGCGATTAGAACAGCCGACATATGACAGTCGTACAAGCGGAGTTGTCTGAGCAGACTAGAAAACGTGGTCATACCAACAAGCGGTCACACGACCGTTGTATCGTGTGTACAGAGCAGTTGGTACAACAAGTTGTATTGTGCAAAACACGCATGCTCAGAAGTCAGGAACGGCTGGATGCTAATTACATGCACCTGAACGGTCTTTCTGTGGTCGTACGATTGTGTAGTGCAGTCAGTATGCAAGTTACATTATCCAACATACGATTTGAGACGATCGTAAGTACGATCGTCGTCCCATGTGTACGAGGCTTAAGTCCTGCATTCCACATATCTAGCTTTTATGGAAGAAGTCCAGTTTGCATGAAGCCATGTGGGGGACACAGCAAACATGTGGAAGAAGGTGCTCTGGTCAGATGAGACCAAAATTGAACTTTTTGGCCTAAAAGCAAAACGCTATGTGTGGCGGAAAACTAACAATGCACATCACCCTGAACACACCATCCCCACCATGAAACATGGTGGTGGCGGCACCATGTTGTGGGATGCTTTTCTTCAGCAGGGACAGGCAAGCTGATCAGTGTTGATGGGAAGATGGATGCAGCCAAATACAGGGCAATCTTAAAGAAAACCTGTTAAGCCTCGTACACACGATGCGATTGTTGTACGACCGCACGTCCGACTTTTCCCAAAATCATCTGTCCGTGATTTTGTCTAGCGTACTGACGGTAGTCAAATCATCATTTGACAAAGCTGAACGTAGTGATGTGTTACGAGCGTATAAAGAGGAAGTTCAGGTGAATGTGAATTGTGAATTACGAATACAGGTTTACATGACCGAACACATCCTGGATTCTGAGCATGCGTGTTTGTACTTACAACTTTTGTTTGTCCAACTTCTGTATACACGAGCCGAAAATTGGACAACGCCTTGTTGGCAGACAAAAGTTTTCCGGTTTTCTTTTGTTGGATCATAATTGAAAATTGGCTGTCGAATGGAGCGTCGGATTATTGTATGACAGGCTGTCATACGATAGTTTTCGGCCCATAATTGTACCATGTGTACGGGCCTTTAGAGTCTGCAAAAGACTTGAGACTGGGGCGGAGGTTCACCTTTCAGCAGGACAACGACCCTAAACATACAGCCAGAGCTACAATGGTATGGTTTAGATCAGGGGTCCTGAAACTATGGCCCTCCAGTTGTTCAGGAACTACATTTCCCATCATGCCTAGTCATGTCTGTGAATGTCAGGGTTTTACAATGCCTCATGGGATGTGTAGTTCTGCAACAGCTGGAGGGCCGTAGTTTGAGGATGCCTGGTTTAGATCAAAGCATATTCATGTGTTAGAATAGCCCAGTCAAAGTCCAAACCTAATTGCATTTGAGAATCTGTGGCAAGATTTGAGAATTGCTGTTCACAGACTCTCTCCATCCAATCTGACAGAGCTTGAGCTATTTTGCAAAGAAGAATGGGCAAAAACTGTCTAGATGTGCAAAGCTGGGAGAAACATCCCCAAAAAGACTTGCAGCTGTAATTGCAGAGAAAGGGGGTTTCACAAAGTATTGACTCAGGGGGGCTGAATACAAATGTACCCCACACTTTTCATATATTTATTTGTAAAAAAAAATTGAAAACCATTTATCATTTTCCTTCCACTTTACCATTATGTGCCACTTTGTGTTGGTCTATCACAAAAAACAAAAACAAAATACATTTACATTTTTCGTTGTACCATGACAAAATGTGGAAAATTGACATACACATCTACACACCATATCTATATTTCTGCCAACCGGTGCAGATATGTATATATACTGTATATATGTGCTTTGAAAAAGTATTCATACCCCTTGAAATTTTCCACATTTTGGACACATTTTGATATGGTACAACCAAAAATGTAAATGTATTTTATTACAGCTGCAAGTCTTTTTTGGGATGTCTCTACCAGCTTTGCACATCTAGAGAGTAACATTTTTATTATTATTATTATGTAATATATATATATTAAGACGCAGCTTTACAAAGAGAGCTTGTAGGGGTCACATCCACTCACCACTTCCTGCCCATGCTCATTCTCAATAAAGCAGAAGCAAAAGCTTTTCCTTTGCAGGGTTTTTTTTTTTAACCATAATATAGGCATGAAAAAATATTCAACATCTATATATAAGTACCTGAAATAAAATAATAAATACATAATTAAACATCTTGGCTATTTGTATTCTAAAAAGTGGTGCGCTGATCCGGCAGTAGATGTTCAGGGCTGATGAATCAAGATATGACATTTTTGAGTTAACGTGATTGTAAACATCAAACATGAAATATGAACAAAGCATATCCCTCTACTGTGTGTACTTGTCTCAATCCAGAGCACTAAGGCTACATTCATACTGGGGCGGGCGATTGAGCAGCGATTTACCGCTGATATAGTGGCGTATGGCTCCGCTATGCAGGTGGGAACACGGCGCTTTTAACCCCCCACAAGGGGTTAAAACAGGGTAAAAAGTGCCGGCTCGCCGCGCTTCCAAGGCGGAAGTGATTGCCATTGATTTCAATGGCAGGGGTGGTTGAGGGCACCCCAAAGATGCTGCTTGCAGGACTTTTTTTTTGCAATGTCCTACAAGCGTACCGCCCCAGTGTGAAAGCACTCAGGCTTTCACACTGGGGTGGATGGGGGGGGGGGTTTCAGGGGCTATAAGGGTGCTATTTTTAGCAACGTAGTGCCTGAAAATTGCCCCAATGTGAAAGTAGCCTAAGTGTCATATCTGTCTGCTACCTTATTCCTCTGCTATCAGCATGAGTCACTTCTCACACCAAGAGAAAACCAGTGACAGGGGAGGGAGCTCAAGCTCATTGACAGCCTCAGATGTTCCTGTATGCTGTGAGAAGGGGGTGTGTCCCTTCTCTCCAATCAGTTCTCAGAGCTCTCCCCACTGATGTAATTTCAGCTCTCCGCCCCCTGCTTTTCAGAGCTGAGTGATCCTGTGTAAATTCTGCACTTTGAATGGATGTAGGGGAAAGATTGCTGTAGATAAACAGGTACAAATTATGTAGGAGGATATGTTTCATCTCTGTGTATCGCCTGAAGCCGCCATACAGTTAGAACACACATAGGGAACATAGTTAACCCCTTGATAGCCCACTAGAGTTTAGCCCCTTCCCTGCCAGTGACATTCATACAATAATCAGTGGCTATTTTTAGCTCTGATCGCTGTATAAATGTCATTGGTCCCAAAAAAGTGTCTTTCCGCTGCAATGTTGCAGTCCCGATAAAAATCGCAAATCGCTGCCATTATTATTAAAAAAAATAATAATAATAAAAATGCCATAAATCTATCCCCTAATTTGTAGACGAGATAACTTTTGCGCAACCCAATAAATATACGCTTATTGCAATTTTTTTATGTATCCGCCTAAACTGATGAATAAATTCGTTTTTTTATATATTTTTTTGGATATGTATTATAGCAAAAAGTAAAAAAAAAAATTTTTTTTGTCAAAATTGTCGCTCTTTGTTTACAGCGCAAAAAATAAAAAAAAACGCAGAAATCATCACATACCACCAAAAAAAAAAGCTCTATTTGTGGGAAAAAAAGGACGGAAATTTTGTTTAGGTACAATGTCGCACGACCGCGCAATTGTCAGTTAAAGCCACGCAGTGCTGTATCACAAAAAATGCTCTGGTCAGGAAGGGGGCAAATCCTTCCGGGGCTGAAGTGACTATAGCGGAGTTCCACCCAAAAGAGGAACCTCCGTTTATTTGCTTCCTCCCCCCCTCCGGTGCCACATTTGGCACCTTTCAGGGGGGAGGAGGGACAGGTTTTTGACAGATCCCTGTCCCCACTTCCCGGGTGACGGCACAGCGGCACCATCCCTCTGAAGTTCGGCCCCCTCCTCCTTCCTCTGCCGTCGGGCAGTAGGGAACCGGTTTCGGTTTCCCTTAGAGGAGATGGCAGCGGCAGCACCTGGGAGTCGATCCAAAAATCGGCTGGGGTGCCGACATCGTGGGCTCCCTGTACAGGTACATGTCCATATATTAAGGCTCCGTTCACATCTTGCCATTCCGATTTGAAATAGTGGCAAATCACGGGACACCCATGCGTTCCTGGCACTTTCAGTGGCACCCCAAACGCAGCGTCATTTAGCCACTATTCGTCGGGCAACAATCGTGGTAAAATCATGCTAACAGAATTGCGGGACGCCTGTTGCCCAAAAGAAGTGCAAGAATTTTTTGGGCGACAGCTGTCCCGCAATTCTGTTTGCACGATCTTACAGCAATTGTCGCCCGATACGCCAAGATGTGAACGGAGCCTGCAGCTACAGTATCTGTAGCTGCTGACTTTTCATTTTTTTTCCCCCCAGGCAGAACTCCTCTTTAAGTGTATGTCAAGAGGAGTTTGAATTCTTTCCCACTTTTTTGGCTTAATATGCACTTTAAAGCTGAACTCCGGGCACACAAAAATTCATTTAAATATATCCCTCAATAGCCCCAGGATATAAATTGACTTTGAACCTGCAGATATTACCTTGTAAAAGTAGCAGCAACATCACCACTGTGCTGTACATAGCCAATGCAGAGAGCAGAACTGTGGGAGGGGCACAGCACATCCACCCACTACAGGCTGCCTGCAGAAAACTACATGAGGGGGCGGAGACAAGACCAGTCACCCTGCACAAGCAGAGAGAGTAGCAGTGACCGGTCTTTATTACAGGAAGTGCAGAGGGAAAAGTTTCACACTGGAGTACTGCACAGATCTAAAAGAAATGCCCAGGCATCCCAACATGTAAACTCTCTCTTGTATTTAGACAATGTTTGGTTATCCCAGAGATTAGCGTTGGACTGTATTGATGCTGTAATCAATATAATTATGCTGGTAGGCTAAACCTGACACTACATCCATGATCATTTTCTCTCTCCTAATCCTAGGAACAGGGAATATTGCTTATTTTATGACATATCTAAGGCTCACTATACACTTTACAAGCTGACCATACAATCTTTCTGTACAATAACAATGCAATATGAGAACTTACCTAGAATATCCAATCAGTCTGTATCCATTCAGGCACACCCTTGTATTACATAGTTGCTGGTTAATCTAAAGCAGATCATTAAATCAGATTGTAACACGTGGGATCATTTTTAAACGGGTTGTTTAAAACCTTAACCACTTGACCTCCGGAAGATTTTACCCCCTTTATGAACAGGGCATTTTTTGCTATTCAGCACTGTACTACTTTAACTGGCAATTGTGTGGTCAACACTGTAGACAAATTCAATTTCTATAATTTTTTTCACACAAATAGAGCTTTCTTTTGGTGGTATTTGATCACCTCTGGGTTTTTCTTATTTTTTCTATATAAACACAAAAAAGACCAAACATTTTGAAAAAAAAACCCCATATTTTCTAATTTCTGTTATAAAACATGTCCAACAAAAAATAATCAAATTTCTTTATAAATTTAGAGAAAAAAACACAGAAATTCAGTACTGTGCTAAAGTCCAAAATTACCTATAGACAGGGGTAGCAAACAGACCATGAAGTCAGTCCATCTTAGAAAGGGATAATTCTTTCGTGTTCACACCACCTTGAGGCTGGGTTTACATATGAACCGCATGCGGCTCATAGCAGGGGTCCGGTACGTCCTGGTTCACCGTTTGGTGTGAACCCAGCCTGAAGCTCTTTAGATCAGTGGTTCTCAACCCTGTCCTCAAGTATCCTTAACAGGCCATGTTTGCAGGTTTTCCTTCATCTTGCACAGGTGCTTTAAATCAGAGTAAATGGCTTGGTAATTTGGACAGCAATTTTACCCAAAACATGGCCTCTTGGAGGTACTTGAGGACAGAGTTTAGAAGCACTGCTTTAGATCAGCGGAACACCGATAAATGTAGAAACACAAAGGAAGAAAGTGCGCACAGGCTCTTGGTGCCATACCTTTAATTGAGATGAATCAAAGTAAAAACAATGCACTTACAAACATGCAGATATGGGAGTTGAAATCCATAACTGAGGCTCCCTCTGTGATATTTGCTCTCTGAGCCCGGCTTGCAGCAGGCACTTTGGAGGGACTGGATGAGGATGTCAGCATGCAGCCACTGACGAGCTACACACCGACGGTTCACACTCTACAGAGACTCGCCTGCCAAGGGCCACGCCCCCTGAAAAGCGTTATCCTGGCAACCATTAGCAGCATCTCCCTTCTGCTGTGGATCTTCCAAGTCACGTGTCAGCGAGGGAGGTACCAGCTTTCCCTGGCCAGCGAGCCTCTGAAGAGTATAATCGGTCGGCGTGTAGATTGTCGGAGGCTGCATGCTGACATCCACACACAGTCCCCCGATGTGCCTGCTGTAAGCCGGGCTCAAGTCAGCAGCAATTGCCGGCAAAGGCACCGTACGTATCAGTGCAACGCCGCATTTGTGGCACCTCACTGATTCCCAAAAGTAGTTTCTGTACTACTTTTGGCGACTTTGGGGTGCGATTTCCATAGACATCTGTGCAGCAACCCACACAGATGTCTCTGAAATCGACCCCAAGTCGGGACTGACACGCATGATTTCATTCCCGCTGTCAGTGTGAACCCAAGCTCAATGTCCATATCTGCATATGTTTCTAAGTGCATTGTTTTTACTTTATTTTATCTTAATAAAAGGTGTTGCACCAAGAGCCTGTGCTTTCTTCCTTTGTGCTTCATAAATATAAGCCAATATGTATTTTGCTACATGTCTTTGGAAAAAAAATCCCAATGAGGGTATATTGATTGGTGATCAGTGGGAAGAATGTCTCTTACGCTGGTGCTCCGTGGAAAGGATGCTCCTTATATTGGCGGTCAGTGGGAAGAATGCTCCTTAGATTGGTGGCAAGTGGGAAGGATGCCCCTTACATTGATGGTCAGTGAGAAGAAAGTTCCTTACATTGGTGGCAAGTGCCCAATGCTTCTTACATTGGTAGCCAGTGGGGAGAATGCCCCTTACATTCATGGTCAGTGGGAAGAATCTTCCTTATGCTGGTGGTCAGTGGGGAAAATGGTCCTTTACATTAGTGGCAAGTGGGAAGAATGGTCCTTACATTGGTGGCGAGTGGGAAGAATGCTCCTTACATTGGTGACAAGTGGGTAGTGTTGAAACAACAACAGCATGGTTGCATATAAACTGACAATACTGTATGCATTATAACTATCTATGCAGCAGGTGCCGTTGCAGTGTTATAGTGTGTTATTTATGGTAAAGTAATCAGAGGATGTACCTTCCTTATGTAAGTGTGTGTACTTGTATCCTCTTAGTTCTTGTTTCTGTCTACATGATGTAAAGCCATGATAAAGATATCCTTCATGAAAGTAAAGCGTATCTACCGTATACAAGAAGCTTCCAGCGCATGATTCAATACTCTGACAACAGGTTATGGGCCCAGCACACACCCAGCAGCACTCAGGCAGTGAAGAGGATACTGCAAGCCCAGGCACTGGAAAGAATTCTATAGTCAGTCTGTGAGTACTGTATGCAAAGATGGCAAGTGGTTCAGATGTGCATTTTGCAATTGCAAAGCTGAACAATGCCAATTACCAGCTGTGGAAATTTAAGCTACAAATGCTTTTTAGCAAGGATGACTTGTGGCAAGTGCTGAATACAGACAGACCCACAGCCAGAGAGACGAAGGACTGGGACAGAAAGGATAGGCAGGCAGAAGCAACTATGAGCTTATTAGTGGAAGATGACAATGTTATCCACATAAGAACAGAGAAAATGGCCAAAGGTATGTGAAATTCATTACAAAAGCTGCAAGTCTAAACAGCAAACTGTTTTTGCTAAGAAAGTTATACAAGATGAGACTACAAGAAGGCCAGCAAATGTGTGATCACGTGAATGCTATGCTAGAGATCATAGAGCAGCTACGTGCAATCGGAGAGGACATCAAAGATAACTATATTGTTGCCCTGCTCCTCTGCAGCCTTCCAGAGACATATGCTGCTCTTATTAACACTTTGGAAACCAAATCTGAGCAGGAACTGACGCTGGAATATGTCAAAGGCAAGTTAATCGATGAATATGACAGAAGGAAATAAAATACGCACCATGATGACAAAGTTCTTAAGATGTACAAAGGCACAAAGTACAATAAAGAAAGCAGAGCCTGTTTTCGCTGTAAAAAGATTGGTCACTTAAAGAAGCACTGTTCTATCTGAAAGCCGAGCAGTGAAAGCTAAAGCTATCCACAAAAGAAAGAGTCAAAGCAGCCAGAAAGGAAACTGCAGACACATCATGGAGTGGCACCTTTAAAGTGACACAGAGCGGCAAGCCACACGGCTGGTGCATAGACTCGGGTGCGACAAGCCACATGACTAGCGATGAGACCTTCCTCAAACAGTGATTACAGTGCAAAAGACAAAGCTTTCTTAGCAAACGGGAAAAGCATCACATCCGAAGGTAAAGGCCAAAGCTTCCTGAACTGCATTACACCACAAGGCAAGCACAGTATTCTTGTAATGAAAGTGCTGTATGTTCCAAAACTAGAAGGTAGCCTTCTATCAGTGAAAAGTCTGGTAATCAACGGTCTCACAGTCAAGTTCCAGGGAGATGAATGCACAATTCACAATAATAAGCAATTCCTAACAAAAGGAAAACTGGATGATTACTTATTCAAGCTCATCACCACAAACCAGCAAGCCAATATAGTCTCTAATGAGCTACATAGCAAATGTATTCACTTATGGCACAGGTGGCTGGGGCGCAGAAGTCCAGAAGCTATACAGGACATTATAAAGAGAGGTTTATCAGAAGACTTGACAATAATGCCTTGCAAAGTGCTCATGAAATGCAAGCGCTGTATTAAGCCAAAGCCTCACGTGCTCCCCTTCCACAGGCATCTCAAAGAAAAACTACCCACCACCTGCAGCTCATACACAGTGATGTATGCAGTCCAATGAAAACTCCCACGTCAGGCGGGAACAGATATCTACTGACTTTCATTGATGATTATTCCAGGTACACAACTACTTATCTGATGAAACACAAGAATGAAACATCAGAGAAACTTCAAGAGTTTGTTGTCATGTACTGTACATAGAACAGTAACACTGCGCTCCTTATTAACCACTTGCCGACCGCCGATCGGCATCTGACGGCGGCAAAGTGGCTCGTTCCCACAAAACGCCGTCATACGACGGCGGCTGCGGGAACGAGTTTAGTGAGCGCGCGCCACCGGAGGCGCGCCCGCGCGCTCACTGTGTTCGGGGAGGGCCAGGGAGCGGGTGCGGCGGCTTCGATTGCCGCCGGCTACCCGCGATGGCCCCCCCGGAGCGAAGGAGCGGAGGTCCGTGTATGTAAACACGGACCTCCGCTCTGTGTGAGGGGGAAGGGCTGTGATCACAGCCTTCCTGTACATGAAGGCTGTGACCACTTCCCTTCCCCAGATAGTGCAGTCCCCCTACAGTTAGAACACGCCCAGGGAACATAGTTAACCCTTAGAGCGCCCCCTGCAGGTTAACCCCTTCACTGCCAATGGCATTTACACAGTAATCAGTGCATTTTTATAGCACAGATCGCTGTATAAATGCCAATGGTCCCAAAAAAGTGTCAAAATGGTCCGACATGTCCGCTGAAATATCGCAGTACCGCAAAAAATCGCAGATCGCCGCCATTACTAATAAAAAATAAAAAAAAAATAAAAACCCCAAAAATTAATTCTCATCATCCGTAAACGCGACCACTTTTGCGCAAACCAATCAATAAACACCGATTGCGATTTTTTTTATCGCAAATATGAGGAAGAATATAAATCAGCCAAAAACGGTGAAAAAAAAAGTTTTTTTATGTTTTTTTTTTGGATTTGTATTCTAGCAAAAAGTAAGAAATTTGGGTTTTTTTGCAAAATTGTCGCTCTTATTTTGTTTATAGCGGCGATCAGAAATGACGCAGAGGGGATTAAATACCACCAAAAGAAAGCTCTATTTGTGGGAAAAAAAGGATGCAAATTTCGTTTGGGTACAACGTCGCACGACTGCGCAATTGTCAGTTAAAGCGATGCAGCGCCGAATCGCAAAAAGGGCTCCGGTCCTAAAGCTGGAAATCCTTCCGGGGCTGAAGTGGTTAACAAATATATAAAGTGATTAAAAAAATCTGTGATAGTGAAAGCAGCGCTAAAACTGGATATATATTGTGCAAAACAATTTAGTGCAAAAAATACAAACAAAGTGCTAGTGCAAACAAGTCTCAACAGTGCAATCCTCAATGAAGTGCAAAGGTATGTCCTCCTTGAATCAAACAGCCAACTTGCTTCAAAGCTGAGTGGCCACACGGCTACCTGAGGCGAACGTGACGCTCCGAATGTGGAGGAGAGGAGCGTTGGAGGGCCGAGCGGTAGGACTATCTGGCTAAATGAAACTTGCTGTTTTAAAGTGTTTTTAATGTAAGCGCAATCTGTGCTGTTTGAATAAATGTCTATACCTTAAGTGATACACTATGAGGGTCTTTCTTGCTTGTTCCCCATGATTATACATGCTGGAGAGGAACGAGTGCCTGTGGATGCGGTTCTTGGGAAGGTCATTGTGTGATGAGCCCCCCTCTATTCTTGGAAAGATGAGCCTATCTATCTTTGACCTCTGGTGAGCCCCCAATGTGTGCACACGCATGTGGTGACCGATGGTGAAGGATACGCTATCAAAAACAGCATAGCTGTACAATTTAAGGAGTATTTATCCCTGCACTTTATTAAATGTTGCACAATTGATTTTTTTTGCACCACCACCTTGTTTTTTGCATTTAAGTGATTGAAGGTGAAGGACTCAGCTTTGAAGCAAGTTGGCTGTTTGATTCAAGGAGGACATACCTTTGCACTTCATTGAGGATTGCACTGTTGAGACTTTTTTGCACTAGCACTTTGTTTATATTTTTTGCACTAAATTGTTTTGCACAATATATATCCAGTTTTAGCGCTGCTTTCACTATCACGGATATAGCTGACCTTCGGAATGTACTGTACATCAACAAATTCCATCGCAAACCAGGAATAATATGCACCGACAATGGAGGAGAATACATAAGCAAAGAAGTAACCTCATGCCTGAAGAAACAAGGAATAGTATACCAGACAACCACACCATACACTCCTGAACAAAACGGTGTAGCAAAACGTAAAAATCACACTCTTATAGAAATGGCCAGGTGCATGTTGTTGGATGCCAACTTACCTCACAAGTACTGGGGAGAAGCAGTCATGACTGCAACCTACCTATAGACTACCCTCAAGAGCCATTAAAAGTACTCTTTTTTTTGGAAATGTGGCATGGATCAAAACCTAGCATTGGGCACATCAGGGTATTTGGATGTAAAGCATGTGCCTATATTCCAAGTGAAAAGTGATCCAAGCTGGAGAACAGAGCCATAGAGGGCATTCTAGTAGGCTATAGCAAGCAAACTAAGGGCTACAGAATCCTACACCCAAAGACTGACAAAGTGACAATAAGCCATAGAGTATTTATTTTGATGAGAATCCATCACCAGAAACACTGATCCCCAAAAGCTGTGAAGTGAATATGCAAAGCGAACCAGAAGAAAAAGTCGACTAAAGCGAACCTGTGCAGGAGTCAGAACAAAAGTTGGAACTCACATTAACTAAATCAAGTTCCCCACCAGATCCTGCTGAACTGCCTGAAATCAGAAGATCAACTCGGATTACAAAGGGGATACCACCCCGCAAGCTGTCACATACTGTCAAAACACACAGCATACTTGAACCAACATCCTGGGAAGACATAGAAAAACTGCCGAAATGTGAAGCCAATAAATGGAGAATGGCAGCAGAAGAAGAATTAAAGTCACTTCAAGAAAACAAAACCTGGACACTCACAGAGCTCCCTCCTAACCACAAAACTATAGGAAGAAAGTGTCAGACACAAAAGTCAGTAAAGTTAAACGTAGAAGGGAATATCCACAGATACAAAGCCAGACTAGTTGCCAAGGGTTGCTCCCAGAAATTCGGTGAAGATTACGATGAAAAATTTGCTCCCGTCGTAAAACACTCCACCATCAGAGCACTTCTTAGTGTTGCAGCCAGGAAGGGTATGCAAGTGAAACACCTAGACGTTAAAACTGCTTTCCTATATGGAGACATTAAGGAAGATCTCTACATGGAGTAAACACCAGGGTTTGAGCAAGGAGACAACCTTGTGTGTAAACTTATGAAGAGCATCTACGGTCTTAAAGGAGAAGTATGGCCTGGGCTCGTTTGGCCATACTTCTCCTATGGATCACAGGAGTGCAATACATTTTGCACTCCTGTGACCCGTTTTAAGCAGAGAGTGGACTAAAATCCACTCTCTGCTGACATCACAGGAGTCGGGACAGGCACCGCATCATAACGACAATCAGAGTTGGGATCCACCAGGTGCCTGGACCAACGGCCATCTCAGCCTCTCAGCGAGCCACTGATAGCCCCACTGATAGCCTGAGACGGTCGATCCCTGCCCCTCCACAGCTCAGCGCTCAAGTGAGCATGGAGGAGCAGTGAGGAGAGCTGCTGATTGACAGCCAGCAGCTCTCCACTCAGGGATCTGTGAGAACCGAGGCATCGGCGCTGTTCGATGCCTCGGTTCTCAGTGTACAGAAGCCATCAGACCTATGCTGCATCCACCTAGGTAAGCATAATGGGTGAAAAACATGGAAACCCATACTTCTCTTTTAAGCAATCTGCAAGGATGTGGAATGAGAAAGTAAATGAAGTGCTTACTAGAGAGGGGTTCTCAAGAAGTAAAGCAGACCCCTGTCTCTACTCCAGGAATCAAGAAGACAGATGGATATACATCCTTATCTATGTTGATGACATTATAACCTGTGTTGAACAAGAAGGGGATTACAATCAGATAGTTCACAAGCTGAAAGAAAATTTTGAAATCAAAGAGCTAGGGAACATTAGCTACTATCTGGGAATACAAATAGAGAGAGAAGAAGATGGAAGTTATCTTCTCAACCAATCTCATAAAATCTCAGAAATCTTGGAACAATTCCATATGCAAGATGCAAAAGGAAGTGAAAACTCCTAAAGAAAAGAGCTATCAAAAGAGCAATGAAGCAGAAAACTTTCTACCCAACAATGACATGTATCGCAGAGCAATCGGTAAGCTGTTATATGTTGCCACTGTGACAAGACCAGACATAGCCGCAGCAGTGGGCATACTATGCAGGAAACGCTCAGCTCCCTGTCAGCGTGACTCGAACGCAGTGCAGAGAGTGATGCAATACCTCAAAGGAACAATTCAGATGAAGTTACGGTTGCCAGCAACATCAGGTCCAAAATTGATCGCATATGTGGATGCTGATTGGGCTGGGGACTGCACAGACCGCAAATCCACAAGTAGATTCATCTTCCAGTATGGGAAGGAAAGGGGCACTGATACTCAGTGGGGGGGGGGGGGGGAAAGGCGTCACTAGTGGTAAGTGGAAGAAGGAGGAGGACACACTGAAGGAGCTGTCTCTGAGAACAAGCATGGGCTTTGCCTGCAAGCTTGGCCCAGGAACAATGCCTGATCTTGAGGGAGGCCCTGGCAGGGACCCCCCTGATGGCACAGGGCCCAATGAGGAGGAGGTGGTGGGTCCAGACCCTGGTGAGAACATAGATATCTTCAGCCAGAAGATTATCGATCGCTTTAGGTCGATTTGAAGAGCTGAAGAAAAACTTTAAGTTTTGAAGGCAGAACATAAATCTTTCAGGGCCATATACTGCCAGAAGTTGGTCTAGTCAAAAGCAACTAACTGTCACTTTATCTTTGTCAAGAACCATGAATCAGGCTGAGACAGAAGTGCAGTAAAAATCACACTATTTAATAAAAATGGTAAAATAGAGCAAACAGAGCAAGCAAAGTCAAAACATAGCCAAGATTTGGTAGCCAGAGCAGATGGTTGGAGCAAGCCAGCAAACAGGGATCCAGAGATCAGCGAGGTCAAACAAACAGCATGCAGGGCCAGGAGCCAGAAGGGAAGTCAGCCGAGCAGGGTCTTTAATCCAGAAACCAGAAGGAACATCAAACAGGCAAAAGTCTTTCACAGGAAAACACAGCAGAGATTTATTCAGAGATGTTGACCGGGCGAAGGCATCTGAGATCTTATCCAGGCAGTTTATATAGCTAGGAGAGCTGGCTAACAAGCAGGATATGGACATCAGGTGAGACAGAGTGGAAGCTGAGACTGGCAATTAACTCTCAGCTGAGCAGGGAGGGCTGAGCCCAGCCCTGACAATCTTCAACTGAAGCAGAGTACATTGTAGCAGCACATGCTTGTCAAGAAGCGATATGGATTTGTCAACTTTTTGTGGATATTGGAACAGACATGTCAAAACCAATTCCCATTTTTGAAGACAACCAGGGATGCATAAAGCTTATGCAATCAGTAAGGGTCGATCCTAGAACCAAACACATCAACGTCAAGTATCACCTACTGAGGGACAATCAAGAGCAAGGTGTTATTGACATTCAATACTGCCCATCAGAGGAGATGACTGCTGATTCACTCACGTAGCCTTTGTTGAAGGAACATCATAATTATATCCAGAAGAAGCTGAATGTAATTTGATAAAGCACATGCTGTTGAGAAAGGAGTGTTGGGAGAGCAACAGCATGGTTGCGTATAAACTGACAATACTGTATGCATTATACCTATCTATGCAGCGGGTGCCGCTGCAGTGTTATAGTGTGTTATCTATGGTAAAGTAATCAGAGGAAGTACCTTCCTTATGTAAGTGTGTGTACTTGTATCTTCTTAGTTCCTGTTTCTGTCTACATGATGTAAAGTCAAGATAAAGATATCCTCCATGAAAGTAAAGCGTATCTACTGTATACAAGAAGCTTCCAGTGCATAATTCAATACTCTGACAACAGGAAGAATGCTCCATACATTGGGGGTCAGTGAGAAGAATGCTCCTTATATTGGTGGTCAGTGGGAAAAATGTTTCTTACATTGGTGGTCAGTGGGAAGAATGCTCCTTACAGTGGTGATAAGTGGAAAGAATGTACTCCTGATCGTTGTTGCCAGTGGTTACTTAACTAACAAAAGAGAGGAGGCTTTGCCAAGTGGCGTTGGTGCCAGAACTGTGCAGGCACCATTTGGTGAGAGTTTAATCCTCCACAGTTTCAGGAACCCCTAGCAATCTCTGGAGGAACCTTAGAGTTTCACAGAACCCTGGTTGAGAAAGCAAGCTTTAGACAAATAAATACTTCATAGCAGTGCAAACTACTCAGACACACTTTGTTCTAATGTATTTCATCATGTAATTTATTTAGACATTTATCTAATAAACAGGGTTATCATTCACATCATTGGTTCTTCATTTGTGCTCTTGGTTCTCTCACCTCTGTCGTATAGTGTTTGATCTCTTTATATCTTTTCTCCACAGGCAGTGAAGACCTACCAGCTGTACCACAATGACTGTCTGAACTCCGAGCACAAACTGAGGGAGGCCGAGAAGCAAGAAGAAAAGCGCACAGGAAAAGTGAGCGAGCAGACCGCAAGCTCACCAGTAGCTGAGAGGGGGCCGAGGCGTAGTTCCCTAAAGAAGACTGAGAGGCTTGTAGAGAAGGTAATGATTTAAATTTACAAAGCTGCCAAAAGCAGTCAGCTAAAGGCCCTTTCATGCAGGCAGCCAGGGAGCAGGAAAAACAGGGGGTTGAGCAGTGGTTTTACAGCCCCATCTGCCCACCTAAACCAGGGCATGCAGCCGCTCAAAGCTGTAAACATGCTGGGGCCACGCCACAACTGGCCTGCAACCAAGTGCAATGCATGCTGTTGCGATGAGGTGAGTTACATTTTGATTGTTTGAAGGCATTGTATAGCCTCCTCACTAGATGCCAAACACCCTCTGAAAAGCAACCCATGACAGTGGGTTTTTTGTGTCTGTGTGTGTGTGGGGGGGGGGCTGAATGAGCCCTAACAGAAAGCCTCTGTTGAGACTTGCCTGTACTACAATAGGCCCTAAACACATACAGTAGCCATCGTTCTTTGCTTGTAAATGCTAGTCTATAAAAGAAAGAGGGCGTAGTACCTCGCAATGTATGTGTGAAGATTAAGTGGCAATTAAGTTAATGTGTTTGTATGCTGCCCCCACATAGACAACCATCAAGCAGAAGTCAGTATGGAATGAAATATTGGAAGGGTGGGTATGGCGCTTCTATAGAAATGCAAAGAAATGAAAAAAATACAAAAAAAAATGCAAAAATTGCAAAAAAACTTTAATCAAATGTGCAAAAATCTGCTGCAAAGTGCAAACCAAATGTGCAAACTGCAATGCCAACTGCAGAAAATGATGTTTCTCCTGCAAATAGCATAAAAAGAATTCAATATATAGTATTGTTATGAAGGTGCATCCCACATATAAAATGTGCAAATTATTAACATAAAGTGCTATATAGTGTGCAAACTAGCAATAAATATATACTTCTAAATAAATTCATACATGATTCATCTTCTATATACAATTGAACAAAGCGGTAACAATGAAAAAAAGTGCAAGTGAAAATAGTCCCTCCGATGACGTCTGACGAAACACGTAAGGCGCAGCCAGTACGTCATTACGCAACTTCTAGTTTAGGAACGCAAATGAGCGGCGGACTTCCTGGCTCACATGTCTGACTTCTCTCATTATAATTGTAAGAAAGCGATTACTTGTATTGATATTACCATACGGTCTCACACTATGGAAGTTTCTATTGTCTCTGCATGAGGATCGAGTGTATCTCATAGTGGCGGAAATGATCCGAAATATTCCTCTGTAGTACTACTGCATTAGTGATATCACCCCAGTGTGGTGATGGAAGAGCCGGTGAGTGTATTCACTGAAGGGGAGCACTAGTGACACACGGACACCTCTGTGTCAATGTGACATTATAAGTAATGGAAGCTGGTCTTTGTGATAAAGACTTATGTCACTAACACTGATTTAATGGGACTATTTCCACTTGCACTCTTTTCATTTTTACCGCTTTGTTCAATTGTATATAGCAGGTGACTCATTTATGAATTTATTTAGAAGTATATATTTATTGCTAGTTTGCACACTATATTGCACTTTATGTTAGTAATTTGCACATTTTATATGTGGGATGCACCTTCATAACTATACTATATATTGAATTCTTGTTATGCTATTTGCATGAGAAACATCATTTTCTGCAGTTGGCATTGCAGTTTGCACATTTGGTTTGTACTTTACAGCTGATGTTTGCACATTTGATGAAAGATTTTTTGCATTGTTTGTATTTTTTTTTCATTTCCATGCATTCCTATAGCAGCGCCATACCCGTCTTCCAATATTTCATTCCAAATGCTAGTCTATAGCTGGCCATGCATGGATTGAAATGCAGCTGCTTCAACAGGGACCAGAATAATTTCAATCCATGTAAGGGCACTGTGGTTGTAAACCAATTCGATCTACCGATAGACTTCTGCACAACCATCTTGTTGGGTTTTCCCTGTTCGATCAGGACTGCAGGCTATAGCCGCAACGCTGATCAGTCTATTCTGACAACGGGAATCAATGAATGTGTAGATGGGGGAATCGGATCAGTTTTTTTCATTTGCCTGCTGGTTAAACAAACAAAAATCTCACATATGGGCTGCCTAAGAGGCTTTAGCTTCAGCAATAATTTACACAACATTTGTCTTTGAACAGCTCTTTTGAAACCCTTAAAGCACTATTTTCCCCCCTCCACCCTTGCTATGTTTCCCAGGCTCTCTTGTTTCCTAAAGGTGCCCAGTTGGGATCGTGCTAAACTGGGTCAGGAGTGAGCAGGAGAAGCTCATTACCCCCTTGTGATAATAATAATGTTAAAGAAAAAAAAAAACTGTTATACAATGTAAATTAAAATAAATAAAGATAATGACACAAAATGTTTAACCACTTGATGTCCGTATAACTTAGCTGTACTGTGACAAGGTGGGACTGCTGCCCTGGATCACGTACCTAGTACATGATCTGACACTTCCGGGTCTGGGGTGCGCATGCGCGCTGCCAGCGACCCGCTTCTGCTGTGATTATACACAGCTGGAGCTGATCTGCGGGTATCGCAAACTCAATGTCTGCCGGTACCTGCTGATTATCTAGCACAGGAGCAGAACAGCGTTCTGCCTATGTAAACAAGACAGATCCCTGTTCTGTCAGTGGGGGAGGCATGGATCATGTGTTCCTACAAAACACCTCCCCCACTGTAGTAAAACACTGGCTAGGCACACAGTTAACCGTTTGATCGCCCTTGATGTTTAGCCCCTTCCCAGCCAGTGCCATTAGTACAGTGACAGTGCATATTTTTAGCACTGATCACTGTATTAGGGTCACTGGTCCCCAAAAACTTTCAAAAGTGTCAGGTAGGTGTCCGATTTGTCCGATGCAATATCGCAATCCCGCTGTAAATCACTGAGCGCTGCCATTACTAGTAAAAAAAATAAAAATAAGAAAAAGAAAAATCTATCCTATAGTTTGTAGACACTATAACTTTTGTGCAAACCAATCAATATACGCTTATTGGGATTTTTTTGTAGCAGAATACATATTGGCCTAAATTTATGAAGAAATTTGATCTTTTACATTTTTTATTGGATAGGCTTTATAGCAGAAAGTAAAAAATATATTTTTTCTTTGTCGGTCTTTTTTTGTTTATATCGCAAAAAATAAAAAACTCTATTTGTGGGTGAAAAAAAGGACATCAATTTTATTTGGGCACAGCGTCACACGACCACGCAATTATCAGTTAAAGTTACGCAGTGCCGTGTCGCAAAAAATGGCCTGGTCATGAAGGGGGTAAGCCTTCCGAAAGTCAAGTGGCTAAAGCAACCCTGTCACACTTTGCATACACCCAAATGCAAAAGTGTGCATACGTCATGCCCATGTGTGGTTATAGTTTAGGTAACACTGATTGTCACAATGCGAGCAATAATTCTAGGGTCATACTTCATTGTCAAAGAGGAAGTAAAGCATTGTTTTTTTTTTAATTCTTCTGACCTGCAATAGTAAAGGCATAATGTGTTAGTATGCATTGCATACTAGCACATTATGTGAAACTTACCTGCAAACAAAGCCCTCGTTGTCACCACTGGAGGCCGCATCCATCTTCACCAGTCTTCCGTCCAGGTCCACAGACTCCGGGTGTGTAACTGGCTGTAGCTACGTGACGTCACTCCCGTACATACAGGCGGGAGCTGCCAATCACGGCACAGGGTTCTGAATAAATGGCAAGGGTGGCCGTTCCTTCAGAGCGCATGTGCCTTTGACGTAATTGGCTGCATATATAGTAAATATCTCCTAAACGGCGCACGTTTAGGAGGTATTTACAGTACCTATAGGTAAGCCTTATTACAGGCTTACCTATAGGTAGAAACAATGCATGGAAGTTTACTTCCTCTTTAACTGATGACCCATAAAGGCTTTTGAAGCATCTCTTAAGAACAATTTTGGGTACTGTCGTTTTTTTGCCAATTTTGCACGCAATTTTAACACGTGCGTGTTTGGTATCTAGTTACTCGAAGATCCCAGCTTTCATAGTTTAGCAAAAAATTGAGTATTATATTAGGCTTGTGTGAATACAAATCCATTGTAGTGTATTTTTTCCCTGAAAGTTTAGATTTGATAAAAGTCACGCAATATCGCGCAAAAAAATTGCACTATTTTACTCTAGGGGGCCTCTACTTTCAGAAAATACATAATTGCTTGGGGATTTTAATGTGGGATTACATTTAAAAACAAAAATGTAATATATTGCAGCTTACCAATTCCTAAATGTGGTGGCTGCATTTGTTTTCTTTTTCTAGGCCTTTTTCCTTTATTTTCACCTGGTGATCTGGCCAGTGCCAGTAACAACCTTCCTATCTTAGGGTGTCTCCACTCTGGATGGAGTAGCAAGGGAGACACCCTTGGACAACAGCATTGTCAGTCTGGGGAAAGAATAGTGTTATATAGACTAAGAGATTTAAATTGACTTTCCTATCAAGTTACAGTAAATGCAAACTGCAGCTAATACCTATCAGGCAGTTACAGTACATAGTTTTGTTTTTTTGCTTTTGGAATAAAGGTTTTACATAAATGGATAAAAGCTGACCATTGTAAGCAGTCCTGTCAGTGTCAAATAGCTTGTCTCGAACCTCTAACTGCTACTTCTGCTGGACAGCTAGGTCTGATAAAGAAAGTTGAAAAATAACAGACTTACTGGCTGGATGACCAGATAAGGCTCCATTTACACGGGACGCTATATCAACCTCCCCTGAACGATTTTTTTTGACAGCTAGAATCTGGCATCTTAAACGGCCGTTTTGCCGCGTTTAGCCGCGTTTGCATCTAGGAGCGTTTAAAAAAAATATATATATATTTTTTATTTTAAGAATGCAAAGCAGTTCTAGACGCGAGTTAGGCGGGTTTAGCTGCGTTTACAAGCTGTTTGGCATTTCAAATGCCTCTGAACTGGCGTCTGAACCCATTTTTTGGCGTTCCAAAAAAAGTCTTTACACTCAACTGCCTGGAAATGACCTTAAATGCCCCTGTGTAAATGTACTGATAAGATAACATAGAGGAAAGTTCAGAGGCAGCTGAAAAAAATGCCCAAATGCCTCAAAACGTCAGTTTACCAGCAGCAGGGTAAATGAGGCCTAAAAATAAAGGAAAGAAAAAAAGAAAACAAATGCTGCCACCACATCTAATGATTGCTAAGCTGCAAAATATTACATTTTTGTTTTTGAGTTTAATACCCCATTAAGTAATTTTCGAAAAAAAAATGGAGACTTTGCACAAAAATTAAACATTTCCCGTTAGAACGGTGATTAAGATGAGAGTCAAAACGTAATTTCCAGTCTGTATTCAGGGCACCTGCAATTGCATCTGAAGAGTGCATTATGGGCTTCATGCCTGCGCTGCTTAGCCAAATTGTAGACTAACAGTAATAGGCCAAAAGTCAGGTTCACTTTACACAGGATGACTGATCAGCTGCTGCTGGCAATAATTCAGTTTCTAGCAGATAACCGGAATGCTTATGTATGTGATCACTGATCTTCAGGATGTGACTGATTTGGAAAGTTAATGAAATGTGTAAGTCAACATGTTTTTTCCGTACCCGGGACCAGTGCCAGGTTTAAATTTTATGACTCCTAGACATGTTGATTGTGTCATCCTCTATGATCACGGGCCAAACCATTCTGTTTTTGCTTTCATATAATATATAAATTGTAAAGGGGACAGGCTTTACTGATAGTGAGAGCAAACCATGCACAAGCAGGGACACACAAGAAGCGCTGAAGCAGGTTTGTCCTGCACTTTTATTCAGAAAGGCAAACAAACACAGTTTCAATGCAGGAGGGCTTTGTACAGCAAGTCCATAGCATAAAACAAACTGGACATCTGTTCGTCTGAGCCATTAAAGTGGTTGTCTTTAAACTACAGGTAAGCCTGTAATCAGTCTTACCTGTAGCTTCTCTGGATATCTCCTAAACCTGTACGGTTTAGGAGATGTACGCTATACTGGCATGTGCCGACGTCATTCGACACATGCGCAGTGAAGAAACGGCCTCCGTGCCGTTTCTTCACTGACAGTGCGCCGCGAATAGTGCGGGAGTGACGCCATACTAATCTATTATGCTTCTACATTGCAGGTGAATAAGAGGAAGTAAACCCATCAGGGTTTACATCAGGGTTTACTACCTCTTTAACTAAACCATTGTCATTTCCTGACTAACAGGGTGCCTCCTAATGGGTTCCCTTTTTAGTGTTCTGTCCGTAGTCAGCCTTTTCACCCAGCAGCTGGCTCGCACAGCAGAGAGAGTGAGAGAGCCCTGAGCATCAGTCAGCTCATTTATATAAAGGTGTGTGAACATTGCTATTGTGCCTGGCTACCATGTCAGGGCAGGTGCTAACTGAGCAAAACAAGCAGGGGCTTGCAGTTGGTATATAGGCAGAGTGGTTTAATGGCAGCCTACGTACAAGGCAGGCCAGGTGAAGAATAGTCAGGGTTCAATCCATAGTCAAAAGGCAGGCACAGTTCAGAGGATAGTCATTATCTGATCAGAGGTCATCAACAAGGGAATCCAACCTTGCAGGCATAAGAACAGGACACGCAAACAGGTAGATTGAGCACGTATTACACACACTATCAAAAGCATGAGACTGCAGGGCTGGCTGGCTTCAATCAGGTTTGGTCTCCACCCAAAGACTGGCTACATCAGTCACCTTCCAGGTGGACAGACAGACAGGGAGAATGTATCACACCCAACACCAGGATGCTGGAATGAGGGGCAGGAGCGCAACATGCTCCAGAAAGAGTCAAAAAGAAGATGCTGGTCTGTGTGGTCGAGTTTGTACAAGTCACCCCTGTCCTTGACACACAGTCCAAGAATTCTTACCCTGTTCTTTGATAAAAAAAAAACATCAGCCTTTCCGTGCTTATTGGATTAAAGTGTTGTTTCTACCTGTATGGATGTAAATGCTGGAGTAATATCCTGCCACTCATTAGAACTGAAGAAGTGGCTTGGATAAGCTGCTATATGTCTTCAACATTACAGAGCAAATCCAGTTAAATTAGGCTTATTCCCACCATAGCTCTAGCTTCCAGGAACCAGGACAGGTTTTTTGGTAAATTCTGAGAAAACAAAAAGTTTGATTTCTCCATATCGGTCCTAAACCCTGAAACCCCTCATAGTGTGTAGGTGAGAAACCTAGATGAAACAGCCAGTGCCTCACCTACACCATCCACACTCCTGCCAACCAGTGCCTCACCTACACCATCCACACTCCTGCTAACCAGTACCTCATCTAGGCCATCTGCACTCCTGCCAACCAGTGCCTCGCCTACACCATCCACACGTCCTGCCAACCAGTGCCTCAGCTACGCCATCCACATTCCTGCCACCCAGTGCCTCACCTACAACATCCACACTCCTGCCAAACAGTGCCTCAACTATGCCATCCACACTCCTGCCAACCAGTGCCTCAACAACGCCATCCACACTCCTGCCAACCAGTGCCTCACCTACACCATCCACACTCCTGCCAACCAGTGCCACCACTACGCCATCCACACTCCTGCCACCCAGTGGCTCAACTACTCCATCCACACTCCTGCCAACCAGTGCCTCGCCTACACCATCCACACTCCTGCCAACCAGTGCCTCACATACATCATCCGCAGTCCTGCTAGTCAGTGTCTCATATTCATGGTCCACACTCCTGCCAACCAGTGCCTCCGTGAGCATGGTATACACTTACACCATCCACGCTCCTGCCAACCAGTGCCTCACATACATCATCCGCAGTCCTGCTAGTCAGTGTGTCATATACATGGTCCACAATCCTGCCAGCTAGTGCCTCACAAGTGCCACATTTATTTAAACCCATGTTGGGTGGTAAAGTCGATCTCTGTTCAAGAACTGCTAATGCCTTGCTCCTGGTGTGCAGTCAGTCAGTAGAACTTCCTGTATACAGATCTTGATCGGGCAGCACTAGGAGCTGTAAAAGGTTCATGAGAGGGGCCTTTGTAGTCAGTTTAGTTTAGAAAGCAGGTCAGTGTAAAAGACCGAGCAGCTTAAAGCGGGTGTATACATATAAAATATTTTTTTTAGTATCTTTGGCTCATGCCTCATTCTATATATATATTTTTTGTGAATGTGTTGCAAACTTACCTAGAGATCCTACCAGCAATAGAATTTTCTTCTGCAGGCTGACAAAGCTAAACCTCTGCTCTGCAATCAGCAACAGGGTTGTCACAGAAGAAAGGGGGGGGGGGGGGAAATGGGGTGCCAGGCCAGCACTGGTGTAGCACAATTTTTTATAAAAAAGTATAAAAAAAAATGTATTAACTCACAGTGGATACTAGGGTGACAGGCGATATAGTGTGAGCAGTATTCTCCCGGGAATAGTCCAAGAGGAGTTATTGCCGATAGTCCAGGGAGATCAAAACAATCCACAGAGAGCCAATGCCAGTGAGGCAGGGGACCGCTGGAGCGGAGGAGCCAGACCTTGGATGGACACCACGGAGAGAAAGCCATCAGACACTTGGAAAGACCTGTCAGCCCGATGATCAGTGTAGCCAATAGGGACACATTTTGGAGGCAAGCAACGCCTCCTTCATCAGCCTTAAGGCTTGCCTCCAAAACGCGTCCCTGTTGGCTGCACCGGTGTGCTGGTTACTTACACTACACCCCTTTCACTATTGTCAGACCAGGCAAAGGACAACATTTTAGCACTTTACTTAAGAAAGTGCAAAATAGACACCTCACAGTGCAACAGATCAAGGCATTATTCTTTCCTAGTTCCCTAACTCTAACTACAGGTTTGTGTGCTGCCCTGGCAAACCTGCTAAGGTGTAGTCCAAGTAATTACAGACCTCAATAGGCATCTCCATGTAGGTACAAGTCCTTCTCAGGCACAGACAAATGCTGTTGTCTTCAGGGCGAACCTCAGGTTCAGATGACTTACATTCTAATGGTGATAGATAGCCTCCTTCTGCTCCTCGCGGGTGTCATTTTCCACCTTCCTCCCTTATGGGTGCTCAATCTCTTTCTTCTGCAAGGGGAAACCTTCTCTCTGGGGCTCTCGTTAGAGCAATGCCCCAAACTCTCTGTCGCCTGGATGGAATTTTCTCGGACGGCCCACTGTCCCTTTAATATAACAGAGGATCAATGGGCTGGACCCAGAGCAGAGCCCGCCAAAATGACCAAAGAGTCGGGAAAGGCATTAAATCCTACCTGCCAGGACAGCACCTAACTATTTCAGTCTGCCCACAGGCTTCCTGGGGAGTATGGCAATTGAACAGGTTATGAAAACCTTTCCCATCATCATTGTTTTCCTTCTGAATAACCAGGGCTGTTGGCAAGTTCTCCACCTCTCCATAGAATGAGAATGAATGTTCACCCAAAGAATTTTTATTTTTAAAAGAACCTGATAGTAGAAAAATATGCCTGCAAGCGTATTAAATAACGGGATGGTGTTGCTTGATCGCTAATGAAGGTCTATTCCCATGGGTTAGCCTAAAGTTAAATGTATGTTAGACCAGGATGGGCATCTTGTGTGTACTAAAGGTTCAACATAAGCAATTTAGATTGGAACCTGAAAGACAAGAGGGAACACCATACCCCAAAGTAAGGCGACTTATACATTATACATTTTTTTTTGTTCGACCAGCGGGTTGAAGAATACAAAAAAAGAAAAGACCCAATTGCCCCATGCCCATACTTGGTGTGGATGGGGGGAATCCTTCTCTCTGAGGTATTTTATTCTGATGGCGGGGAGACCTCCCCATAACCTGAGGAACTGATCGATCAGGAAAAACATGACAAGATGGTTGTACAGAAGTTGATCTTGGATCCACTTCTGTACAACCAGCCTGCCCATACATTGATAGAAATTCAGCCAATTCCTGCTGAACCAGCTGAATTTTGATCCATGTATGGCTGGCTTAAAAGTCCAAGGACGACTATTAGTCCATTAAAATAGCTTAATACAATTCCATATGTGTAGCCAACCAGCTACCGAGGTTGCATTTTTATTATCATTTTAACATTATTAACTCTCCTCCAAAACCCCCAAAATTCACCTTTGATCGTTTGTAATGTTTTAAGCCTTGATGAAGGGATCTACGTATAAGTATTCTAGAGCCCCCAAACACATGTTGGATAAAAATATCAAATAGCATTCGGACGGCCAAATTGTTCTCTATGATGAAGTTTTTAACACGTGTTTATGATATATAGGTAATCCCTGCAGGTGCTGTGTGTGTACTTTTTAGGGAATATAATCTAAATTGTTTCACTTCCAGTGAATAGCTTTTCATTTATATTCTTTTGTCCTTCCAGAGGTTGAAAAAGTACCTGGAAAACAGTCAAAAATGCACAAAAGCCCGGAATGAATATCTTATCAACTTGAACACCGTGAACTCCAATCTCAATAATTACTATATCCATGACATTAGTGACCTTATCGATGTAAGTTCCTCCTTTGAAACTAAATTCAGTACAGTTATTGCTATTTATTTGTTAATTGATTTTTCTCCTTTTCTCCACAGTGCTGTGACCTTGGCTTTCACCTGTCTATGGGAAAGACACTGCGTGTGTATCTGCAGGCTGAAGATCGAGTGCAAACTTCTCGGCAGCAAGGTCTTCAGGCCATAGAAGGGGCTGTGGACAACTTAGATGCACAGGCAGACAAGAACAAGTTGATGGAAATACGTGGTGATGCATTCTGCCCCCCAGCACGATTTGAATTTCAGCCCCATGAGGGGGATGAGGTGCGAATTCATTGTCTTTCTAGAATAATATTGCTCTGTTGTGCTACCTCATACAACTATGAGCCTCCTCGGACTCCCAGTGCTGATCACCTCTCATTTGTGATTTCACTGTACTTCTGCTAAGAGGCATAACTAGAACCTTCAGGACCCTGGTGGGAGAAACCATGAAGGGCCTCCCTGACCCCTGGCTGGGGCCCTTGCCTCTGGCAGAACGTCAGGGCCCGGTCACAATTGCAACCTTTGCAACCCTGGTAGTTCTGCCACTGGTGTTAGTAGTTTTTTTACCATTTCATTTTATTTTTATTTGCAATACTATTTTTTATTATTTTTTACAATTTTTTTAGGAGCCCTGTTGGGGGACTTTGGTGAAATATCAGGGGTGTAAACAGACCTCTGATGTTTCACCTTTTAGACTGATAAAGAGGATTGAACACACAGCCCTCTATCTCCATCTCTGCAGCCTCAGCTGCACAGAATGAACACAGTTTACTATGCTTCAGTTATGAATAGACACTGATCACTGACTGCGTCATTTCAGAAAAGGAAGGCCCCTGCCCTCTCTCTCCATCCTGACACATCCCCGCCAGCCAGCAGGAGAGGAGAAGGGGGAACCCGGAAGTGCTGCAGGGGATTGGGGGGGAGAGAGAGCACAGGGGGGGCTGGGAGAGAGCACAGGGACCCGGGGGCAGCAGAAAGAAGCTGGATAGGAGGGGCAGAAGGGGCATATAGAGGAACCTATTCCCTCCATTTTCCTGCTGCAGGCATTAAATGCCTGCAGCAGGAAAATTGAGGGGATCCGTTCCTCCATATGCTGCCGGCCCTCCCATCCAGGTGTACAGCGGGGGACAGCATGGATCCCTTCTATGACCCCTGTTGCTATGCCCCTGCTTCTGCTGCTATGGCCACTGGAGATCATAGCACTGTTTTCTCGTGTCCATACCAGTGGAAGGCTGCTGCAAAACGAAGGCAATGTGAGACCCTCATCTCATCCTGTCCCTAGAGGGACCATTTTGCATTTGCATTTTGAAATTACCTTTTTTCTTTCCTATAGCAATGAAGCTAAGGGCACAACAACTTACAGTAAATTTAAATATATTCCTCACTAGCAAGACAACACACATGCACACCGTGTGCATTATAGTTAAAACAATCAGCAGATCCAAAGAAATAGGCATCTCAAGTTATATGCAGATCTTGGTTATTTGTAAAAGTCATTCATACACCCTGTTGCCTCCTAGATATCCTGTTGGCCAATTGGGTTTTTTGTTTTATGTCAAACTGAGAGGATCAATCTTGCTGTTTTGATTGGTTTTAGGAACACAGACTTTTTACTTGTAATTTATGTGCCCAATATCTGTCTACAGGTAACTGAAGTTCGATCTGAGCCATTGTTCCACCAAGAGTTAGTCAGTCGGTTCCTGCACATTCAGTCCAGACTGGAAAATGAGCATCTGGAAACAGAAGAGGTAATCAGAGTTTCATGACATTTTTCGCTCACCTTCTTATTTATTTAAAGTGTAACTGATGATTTTTGTTTGTATTGAATAGAGTGGAGATGAATTAGAACACCTGCCAGTTTTTATTGCCGTGCCCCATTAGAAAGATTCACCCTCTCTATTTGTCCTGTTTACCATTATCATCAAAAGTGAAAGTAAAAGAAAATCCCAAATGCTGGGTTGACACTAGAAGAGTAAGAGAGAAAATCCTCCAATGGGGACACTTGTTCTGATGACTCCACGGGATTACTTCAGTTTGGAACAATTTCACCTCACTTCCCGTTTTGGCCATGGGACAGGAAGTGAAAGTAAATCTTCCCTATGGGATACAGGTGGCAAAAGAACCTAACAGGGGTTATATCCCTCCCTTGTGCTATCCAAAATGTAAAAAGAAATCCTTTAGTCCTACTATAAAGTCTACTTCCTGACCCTTTACAATTTGTGACGCTTATTGTACATTGCTCTAACCTTTTTATTGATTTTCAATGGCACCCCAACACCATTAATGGCCAAACAAACGCACCTCTCTTACCTTACCTCTCAGTGCAGCACAATACATAAAATAATACAATACATACACTAAAACCATATCCAAAAGTAAACTGTTCCCTGAAAAGAAGAACTCAGATTCCCGCCTCTCCTCCTCTCCTACTAATCATGCTGCTGACTGTTGTAGTTAAGAGATATCGTTTGCTGAAGAATCCCTCCAGGTTGGATTCCTGGTCCTCAGGTGTACGCAGTTGCCCCTGCTGTCCCCTACATCATTACAGGACACAGAAGGGCAAAAAATCAGACCAGTACATAATTTGGCCCATCTTTGCATGTTAAGTCTGTATTGCAACTGAATGCGTATGCTCAGCATAATATGGGCATAAGTGTAAAGTGGCCCAAGATATGCAGACTAGATATACAGTACACCAACATTTTTTCACTCAAGTATTGGCAGTTGTCTTTTTTTTTTTTTTTTAAGTAAGGCTTACTAATTTATGTCTGCTTTGTCTGTACTCTTTGGGAGGATGAATCAATCAAAGCTATCTGTAGGGGGCTGGTGTTGGAGATGCTGAGAAAGAATATAAGATTCTTTGTAGATTATTGAACATACAACCATTTTCCCTTTATTTATTGATGGAATGTACAGCCATTGTAGCCAGGGCCGCCATCAGGGGGGTACAGGCAGTACTGTTGTAAGGGGCCCCAGTGTCTCAAGGGGCCCTTACAACAAAGACTTTAGCAGTCTTTAACATTGGAGTCTATGGGAGGGGGACACTCAGTTTGGGGACACCGTTCTCCCAAACCATAGGCAATAAAAATACCAAACGTGGGTCACATAGAGAGGGCCCCTGGGCAACAGCTGGCCCAGGTTTGGAACCTCCAGGACCTATGGTTTGCCCATACCGGGTCCTCAAAGTGACCAGTCATTGACCGGCAATTGTCTGGTGAATTTTGGACTTAACAAGGGAGGGGGGAACCCAGTTTAGGGACACCGTTCTCCCGAAACATAGGCGATAAAAATTCCAAACTTGGGTCACATGGAGAGGGCCCCCTGGACCACAACTGGTCCAAGTTTGGGATCTCCAGCACCTATGGTTCGGCCATACCGGGTTCCCAAAATGACCAGTCATTGACTGGCAATTGTCGAGTGAATTTCGGACTTAACATTGGAGTCTATGGGAGGGGGGTAACCGGTTTGGGGACAAAGTTCTCCCGAACCATAGCCGATAAAAATATCAAACTTGGGTCACATGGCGAGGGCCCCTGGATAACAACTGGTCCAAGTTTGGGACCTCCAGCACCTGTGGTTCGGTGCAAGGTCTTATTGCAAGCATCAGGTGAGGCTGTGCTGCCTGTCCACTGTTTTTAACCCCTTGGATCCCACACTAGCATGCATTGCACACTTTGGTGGTATGGCCAGTGGGCGGGTCCTGGGGAATGTTGGAGGTCAGAAAGGGTGGCCCAGATCTAAAGCTGTGTAAGGGGCCCAAAAATTTCTGATGGCTGCCCTGATTGTAGCCATTGTATAAAGCTGACCGTATCCTGTTTTCAGTAGCACATTGTCAGAGATTTTTCACTTTGTGAGTGCCAAAAGAATGGCGTTGCCCCCCACTTCTGATTATTAAGGATGTCCGATTTGGAACAACCTGTAAAGCTTTCACCACCTGGGGCAGCATGCCACCCAAGGAATTCCATAGTTTTTTTTAACATGTTCTCAGATTTTATGGCTAAGTGGTGATGTCCAATGTTAGGCCTCAGCCCCTAAGTGCCGGCAGCTTTGGACCCTCTCTGCTAAAGCAGCTAACAGGTGGAGGTTTTGGGTCATCATTGACAAAAAGCCAAAAGCAACAAATGTACAGGTTTTCTACTGCTCTGGTAACCTCCGTCAAGTTTTGTAATAAAGGCATGTGACATGATTTTAACAAATGGAGACCATTAAATGCTTTCAGTTTTTACTGAAGTATGCCAAATCTGTTTAGCTATGATTTAATACATAAAAGTGAACTTTTCTATTTCACGATATTACCCTTGTAATCAACTGTTTTACATGCATACCCCCTTTCTGCAGTATACAATTTAAGTATCGAACAGCATTATTACTGTTATTACTGCTATGCAAAATACATATTTTTGCCAAAATTCTTATGCCCCGTACACACGATCCGAAAAGCGGACGACAGATCGTCCATTTTTTTTCGCATGCTAATCTCAGATCGAATCGGAAGAGTTTACTTTAGTCATGAAAATTCTCGCACGACAGAATAAAAAATCGGAAGCGATGCGATGTGTTGCAGTGTATTTGTATTGCATTTTTGAACGACAGCTGTACTGATGAAACGAAAATCGTACGATCGGGCACAGCGCGAGAAAATTTTTCCTGCATGTCCGATCTTGTCCGGACGGAAAACATCGGATGAACTGTCGTGATCGGCTCTCGAAAGCTCTGTACTAACGATCCGATTATCGTACGACCGCTTCGAAAGCGGTATTTTCCGTCCGATTTTCGGTTCGTGTGTACGGGGCATAAGACCACATCTCCATCCCTAACTACTCCTTTTGGCTACTATGGTAGAGAGCAGGGATATATGACTGTCACTGGAATGACAGATGTGATTTTGACATGTGGGCTATACCTTCTGTAAGCCATGTGAGAGGCAAGATGGCTGTGCCCAGTGGGGCAAACCTGAGAAGTCAGGGGAAGACTTGAGCAGTTTACGCCTGCCCATTTTTTCTGCTTTCAGTACAACAACATGGGACAAAAACAGGGACAACATGTTCTTGCTGCCTAATATATACCACCGAATTTCAGATGCCATTGTAATGAAATAATCCATGTTATTCATTTTACCTTCAGTGGTCCTAATGTTATGGCTGACTGATGAATGACACTCTTAAAGTGGACCTATAATCTAA
>BLSH010068609.1:321610-346023 GCA_018402905.1 Glandirana rugosa
GCTCCACTGAGGGGTTCCGTTCCGAGTGTGCTCATACCACCCTGGATCATACATGTGCGAAGGCGTGTAAAAAGTACACAAGAGTACGTAGCGTACATTCCGTCGATTAAGTAAAGTCACCCGACGGGATGGGTACTCATTGTACCCCTCTCCTTAGGGGTTGCGGAAAACATTTTAGTTTGACGTGGCTTGGCATACCACGACGTTGTATGTCAAACCGTACACGCTTTTTCGCACACCAACACGGCTACGCACCCCGACTGTAATTCTTAATTGCCTTAAGGACGCTAAATATGAGTCTTGGTTTCGCTCTATGGATATCGTGAACACACAGAAAACCGAGTGCTATGCTAACATGCACAGAAATGCGCTTCACTTTAGCAGACACGCAGGAATTCCGTTAATTCTTAATGTCAGCCCCACGCATCGGCACAACCACACGCTTTTTCGCACATGCCAAACTGTATGTTGCAGCACCATACGGTTCGGTGCAGTTTGATTTTACAAAAGGCGTTGGGGATTCCTCTCCCCATGTTACTCATGGGTAGGGCAGCCCACTGAAATGAATTAGCTGCCTTACATGCGATGCATGAGAACACATGAAAAATGTGCGGAAGCGTGTACATACTAGGTCCCACCATACTCGTGTGAGCCTTGCCTTGGGGAGTCACCTCGCCTCTGCTAAAGAGCAGTACATTTCTGTGTATGTTAAGAAAGCACACTATTTTGTGTGCATTCCCGACATGAATAGCCTTGGGTTGTGGCAGCTGTGCATTTGCAACTTTATTTGTCCTGTAGACATAAGTTGCTTGCAGGCATTAGAGAAAATATTAGGCAGTTAACTTGGTTAAATGACCACCCCCGCCTGAGAAATATTGGCGAAAACCTGTCCTGATCGCTATTGTTCCCCCTTGAAAGTCTGTAGCTTGTACCTGCGCCATTTCTCCACCTCCCACGTTGACATAAACATGAATGCTCGGCCAAGAAATCTTCCTAGTACAGTGTATACTAGTTATTTGTAGGTCCTGGTGTCTTGAGACCTCTGTTAATTTATACACAGCTATACTTCATCATTGATCACAAATGATATTTAATACATTTTTACAATCATTTAAAAATATATAGTACCATGGATTTCATTTTATACTTTTCATGGTCAAACTTCCCACAATTGTGGCATTCTCTTATCCTTAGTTCAAAGCTTTTTCCTAATTTAAAAAAGTTGCAAACCATTTGTGGCATCAGCATGGGTGCCATGTAAGAGCTCCAACTTATACAGGATGTCTCCAATGTACAAACCAACCTCAATGCACTATTTCATTGGACAACTATGTGGCAAATGAGGTTTCATGTTGATAAATGTAAAGTTATGCATTTGGGGGCTAAGAATATGCATGCATCATACATACTAGGGGGAGGACAACTGGGGTAATCCATAGTGGAGAAGGATCTGGGGGTTTTGGTAGATCATAAGCTTAATAAGAACATGCAATGCCAAGCTGCAGTTTCCAAAGCAAGCAAAATCCTTTCTTGTATTAAGGGAAGTATGGACTGCAGAGATAGAGAGATCATTTTGCCCCTGTACAAATCATTAGTAAGACCTCATCTGGAATATGCAGTTCAGTTCTGGGCACCAGTTCTCAAAAAGGATATCAGGGAACTGGAGAAAGTGCAGAAAAGGGCGACCAAACTAATAAGAGGCATGGAGGAGCTCAGCTATGATGAAAGATTAGAGGAACTGCATTTATTCTCTCTTAAGAGGAAGAGATTAAGGCTTTGTTTCCCCTAGTGCGTCTTGTCATGCGACTTTGGACACATAAAGTCGCATGACAAGTCACAGCCCATTGAATTCAATGGCACCCATCTACACGACTTTGAAAATCAGCATCTTTGAAAAGGTGTCTGCGCTACTTTGATGCAACTTTTGATGCGACTTTGATCCAGAGAGTGTAAAGCTGGATCAAAGCTGCACGCAAAATCTCATCAAAGTCGCACTCTAAATCGCACAACGTTGGGGTCGCAATAGTGGAAACGTAGCTTAATGGGGATATGATAACCATATAAATACATAAGTGGTCCATATAGTGAACTTGGTGCAGAGTTATTCACTTTCAGGTCATTACAGAGGACAACGGGACACTCTTTACACCTGAAGGAAATGAGATTTAATTTCCACATATGGAAAGGTTTCTTCACAGTAAGAGCTGTGAAAATGTGGAATAGACTTCCTCAATAGCTGGTTCTGGCCAGAACACTAGATTGTTTTAAAAAGGGCCTGGATTATTTCATAAATGCACAAAATATACCTGAATATTCATAATTATAGGTAATACCACTAGGGGTAGTTGATCCAGCAAGTATCTGATTGCCTTTGGGTGATCCAGATGGAGTTTTTGCCCCACTGGAGCAAATTGGACCATACTTCAAAGGGTTTTTATTTGCTTTATTCTGGATCAATTGTGGGTATAAGATTATGTAAATGGAGGTTTTCTAATTATGAAAATGTAATTGAAGCTTAATTATGTAACTATGCAATTGAAACTTTTAAATCTTGAACTGCTGACAAAGTTTCCATTTTTTAAAATTCTCACATTTTCCATTTTTCCTCCACAGCAGCTGAATCGCACAATAAAATTTCTGGGTATGTATACTGTCAATGACTAGAATGAAGGATGGGGCAAGTGATGTCACTATATATAACCTACAGTACTTTCCACAGCAAGAATTGCTGCATGCCAAGGTTGCAACTTATTGGGGGAGATGTACTAAAACTGGTGCGCACAGAATCTGGTGCAGCTATGCATGGTTGCATCAGCTTCTAACTTCAGCCTGTTCATTTATGCTTTGACAATAACATCTGGAGGCTGATTGGTTTCAGTAAATCTCCCCCATTGTGTCTTAAAATGAATCTAAAGTCATATATTTATTTATAGCTTTGGATAGAGTATGGAAGTGCTAAAACCTCTGTCAGGTTTTTATTGCGTAAACACATATCCAAGAGGCACTGAGACTTAAGATTGTTCAATAAAACAGAAAAAACATAATTATCCAATAAACTCACTGACTCTGATGAGGCTGCTGACTTAAAGCAAGGTGGTGGGTACCCAGAATGAGACTCAAGACATAAAAAAACCCAACAGGAGCACCAAATGGTGAAAGAGTCCAAGCTGCTTTAATAATTCATCAAGACCATCTGCATTATTATATTAACAATTGGTTGTATTTACAGTATGTGTGTATATCATATACACCTATCAGCATAGGTGTGCGCAGCCTATTAGGGTGTGCACCCCAAAGATCAAACACATATGAATGCCACCTGCTGTCACAGCGAGGAGGCTTTGGTGATGTGGGAGCATATTACGTTACACCCTAAATATGGGTGTAACGTGTTCCCAAGGTTGAACCTAGCCTTTGATATAATTGGGGCATTTGCACTGGCTACTGCGACCCCCAACCACCCTGTGCGCACGCCTATGCCTATCAGCCATACCATTATGACCACTGACAGGTAAAGTGAATACCATTGATTATCCTGTGACAGTGGCATCTGAAAGTGGGTGGGATACATTAGGCAGCAAGTGAACATGTTGACCCTTAAGCTGATTTGTTGAAATCAGAAAAAAATGGACAAGCATAAGGTTTTAAGCGACTTTGACAAGGGCCAAATTGTAATTTTTAGGTGACAAGAAAGTCCAAGGTCCACTTTAAATACAGCTGATCAGGCATGTATTGGCCATCGGGACTACCGGGAGTTTCCCGGTGGGCCGATGGCTCAGTGGGCTGATTTCAGTGACAGAAGGGAAAAGAAAAGCAGCGCCGATCTGAGTGTAGCATTAGTTAGGAAACATAAGGTTTGATATGTGTTATCAAACGCACATGGTTTCATTTAAAAATGGGCATGTAGTACATTCCACGTGGCTCCCTGGCATCTGTACCGCTGGGCATGGGTGATTGTGAGTCCCGGCCACTCCGGTGGTCTCCAAGGCTCCAGGGCTGCAGGGGATCAGCTGTGTGGGCGGTAGGCACATCAGTGCATTGTCCTAAGCATCTGTGCCAAGCAGGGGTATGGTAAAGCAGCTCGCTTTCAGAGCATGCGTGCGCCTTCACCAGGCTTGAGAAAGGCCATCTTAAGTGAGAGTTATATAGGAAATGGGGTGGGCGGCTCATATAACAAAAAGGCTCAGCCTCAGCGGGATCAGTGCTGAGTTCCCCACATATTGCTCACCAAGCTGGCTGAAACACTACAGCAGTGGTTCTCAACTCCAGTCCTCGGGACCCACTAACAGGCCAGGTTTGCAGGATAACTGAAATACATCACAAGTGATATCATTTGCTGCTTAGTGATTGCAGTATTCTAGTCTGCTTTTCCCCAGGTAATACTTAAAATCTGGCCTGTTAGTGGGTCTCGAGGACCAAAGTTGAGAACCACTGCACTACAGTTATGTACACATGTTAAATATATCAAAGGAAATCACTGTATAAAAATAATAACTAAAAACTATATGTGTGGAAGGGATTGGGAACCAAATATGCTATCCGTATATACTTACAGCTGGAGGATTTTAATGCAATCTCATAAGACCACAAGGGTCTTGTCAAAAAATTATAGAATTAAGATGAAATTAAAATTTGAAGTTAGAAAATAATAATAAAAATAAATATAAAAATAAAATGTAATTTTATTTTTATATTTATTATTTTTATTTTTATATTTATCTTTATTCTTATTTTGAATTTATCATTGTTATTTTTTAACTTCAAATTTTAACTTCATCTTTTTATAATTTGAGCACTACTGTACAGCCTATAAGAGAAATAAAGTAGAACGGCTAATGGCCAGTGAAAGGGGGGAACATCTGGGTTGGCCGGCCAGCTGGGGGGAGGGTGGTAGGGTTGGCCAGCCAGCTGGTATGGGAGAGACCTGTCATCCGCAATGCCCATCACCTCACTTCATAGTGCGCAACCCAGCTCAGCCTCAGCGCCGCTACATTGCTGAAAGGTAGCCAATGGCTGTGCAGCAATGCCGGTTTCTGAAATTCCAGCCAATGAGGCTGTAGCAATGTTCCTGCATGACGTTAGCTCTCCCGCTTCACGCAGTGATGTGAGAAGGAGGAGAAAATACAGAGGAGAATAAGTGAAATAATAAAAGAGGTGAGTGAGGAGTTAGAGTATATTTTCAGTTAACACATTTTCATTCAGAAAAAGAAATGTTGTAAAACTTGTAGGACAGATATATGTTCGTATAGTTTATGCACTGTTTTTGTGCATTTCCATAACTAAGTGGGCCGGTCTGGATGAAGTCCAGGACCAAATTTTTGTCCCAGTGCAGCCCTGCAGCTGATAGATTGGGTGTCATATACACTGATCAGCCATAATATTATGACCACTTACCGGTAAAATTAATAACATTGATTATCACATTACAATGGCATTTGAAGTTCTGTGGTATACAGGGTGGGCCATTTATATGGATACACCTTAATAAAATGGGAATGGTTGGTGATATTAACTTCCTGTTTGCGGCACATTAGTATATGTGAGGGGGGAAACTTTTCAAGATGGGTGGTGACCATGGCGGCCATTTTGAAGTTGGCCATTTTGAATCCGTTTGTCTTTTCAATAGGAAGAGGGTCATGTGACACATCAAACTTATTGGGAATTTCACAAGAAAAACAATGGTGTGCTTGGTTTTAATGTAACTTTATTCTTTCATGAGTTATTTACAAGTTTCTGACCACTTATAAAATGTGTTCAATGTGTTGCCCATTGTGTTGGATTGTCAATGCAACCCTCTTCTCCCACTCTTCACACACTGATAGGAACACTGCAGGAGAAATGCTAGCACAGGCTTCCAGTGGCCGCCATGGTCACCACCCATCTTGAAAAGTTTCCCCCCCTCACATATACTAATGTGCCACAAACAGGAAGTTAACCTGTAGAGATCCGCGCTATAGACGAAAGACGTCTACAGCGCGGATCTGAAAATCCGGGTGGACGTCCGCCCCTTCACACGCCCCCTGCGCGCACTGGGCGGCGGCGGCGCGCGCGGCCGCCGCACGCTGCGTGGGCGTGCCCGCGGGTCGGGCGGACTCGATGTCCGCTCCTGACCCGCGATCGCCTTACAGAGCTGTAGAACGGGGAACCGCCGATGTAAACACGGCGGTTCCCCGTTCTGTGACAGGGGACAAACAGATCTACTGATCCCTGTCACTGAGATCAGTTAGATCTGTTATGTCCCGACCTGCCCATCCCCCCCACAGTTAGAACACAGCCAGGGAACATAGTTAACCCCTTCACTGCCCCCTGCAGGTTAACCCCTTCACTGCCAATGACATTTATACAGTAATCAGTGGACATTTAAATTTCTGATCGCTGAATAAATGTCATTGGTCCCAAAAAAGTGTAAAAAATGACCGACATGTCCGCCCCAATATCAAAGTCCCGATAAAAATCACAGATCGCCGCCATTACTAGTAAAAAAAATAATAATAATAAAAACGCCTTAAATCAATTCCCATAGTTTGTAGACGCGATAACTTTTGCGCAAACCAATCAATAAACGCAGATTGCGATTTTTTTTACCAAAAATATGTAGAAGAATATAAATCGGCCAAACCCAATGAATAATTTTTTTTTTTTTTTTATTTTGGGATATTTATTAGAGCAAAAAATAAAAAATATTGTTCTTTTTTCAAAATTGTCGCTCTTGGTTTTGTTTATAGCGCAAAAAATAAAAAACGCAGAGGTGATCAAATACCACCAAAAGAAAGCTCTATTTGTGGGGAAAAAAGGACATCAATTTTATTTGGGTACAACGCCGCACGACCGCGCAATTGTCATTCAAAATGCGACAGCGCTGAAACCTGAAAATTGGTCTGGGCAGGAGGGGGGTTTAAGTGCCCAGTAAGGAAGTGGTTAATACTGGTTCACCAACCATTCCCATTTTATTAAGGTGTATCCATATAAATGGCCCACCCTGTATATTAGGCAGCAAGAACATGTTGTCCCTGTTGTTGTCCCATGTTGTTGTATTGAAAGCAAAAAAATGGGCAAGAGTAAAGATTTGGGTGACTTTGACAAAGTTGTAATGGTCAGAGCAACTCCAAAACTACAGCTCTTGTGGGATGTTCCCGGTCAGCAAGGAAGGAACACCAGTAATAGGGTCATGGGTGGCCAACGTTCATTGATGCACCTGGGAGGGGGAGGCTGACCCATGTAGTCTGAACCAATAAAAGATCTACTGTAGCTCAAATTGCTAAAAAATGTTAATGCTGGTTCCGATATAAAGGTGTCAGAACACACAGTGCATCCTAGTTTATTGTGTAAATGGCTTGATGAACACAACATTGGGTTTGAGGTGTTGATATAGCCTTCAAATTCCCCAGATCTCAATCCAGTTGATCAACTGTGGGATGTTTAAATTGGGTTAAAGGATAACCCTAACCAGCGCAAATGGATATAAGTGTACTTCTAAATAAATAATAAAGTGATTTGAGCAAAAACATTTTCTTAAAGGAGCTGCTCGTATATATGTACTATGTAACCAAATAGATGGATGAAAATTGTTTAAACCGCTCACGCCCTATACAGTATCTATTGTCTAACAAACTTCATAAATACTTTGTGCAAAAAATTCATATAAAGGCGCAAAACAATTCATAAATTATTTATCGCGTAAAATTTCTAATTAGCGAGCTTCTAAATGAATGTACAAAAACATTTCATAAAGTGATAATAGTGCAAACGTTCATGATGGTGACAACGCCTTCCTATATGCCAAGACAGGAGGTGACAGATCCACAAAACACCAGGGTGTCTCCACACAAATGCCGTGCCGTGATCCTTTCCACCAACATATAAGCACACAGTACACTCACCAGACAAATTTGACCCCCATTACAGGTAGTCAATGTGTTTTATTCCCCTCTGGATAACAGCAATCCTAATCCACTCTGGATACCAGCACTCTTCTGTCTTGTGCTCATCAGAGGCACACCCAGGTAAATGATAAGAAGAAAGGACTTGCCATGGTGAAGTATATCAAGTTTTAATCATAAAAGCAATTAAAATCACACTTACAATATGTCAATGGAATAATCGCATTGTACATAATCCTGGACCCCGCTCTGCGCTCCAACTGCGTCTCATACAGCGGAAGTGGTGCGTCCCATTAGTCCCCCCTCCCGCATAGGTTTCGTCAAGTGTGTTTGATGACATCAGGGGTCACCTGACCAGATACACACACCTCCTATTTATACCAAAATCGCTGTGTGATGGTACATCCAAGACCAATCAATCCCCATTGCCCTCAACACTCACAAAACTGAGGAGAACTTGATCCTGTTTGTTACTAATATTACTACTAATGCATATATATAAAACCTTTATTAAAATGTACTCATCATTAAATGAATCAATAAATAAAATAAATCTATAAATAAAACAAATGCGTGCTATAGCGGTGGACTTTGGCGACACCTAGTGGTAAATTACCCAAATTTTTTAATGGAGACTTGCTTTCGCTTGGATGTATACTCATGCTTAATTACATAATAATACTATCCAATAACATGAACATGTTAAACCATATTAAAACTTATACAATCATGCTCAATATTTGGAACATACACTATATTGTATAGGGGAGCTTGGTTTAAACAATTTTCATCCAACTGTGGGATGTACTAGAAAAAGTCCTATTCATGGAGGGCCCACCTTACAACTTACAGGACTTAAAGGATCTGCTACTGATGATTTGGTGCCAGATACCACACCATATCTTCAAAGGTCTAGTGACGTCCATGTCTTGACGGGTTACGGTGGGTAGAGATAATATTATAGCTGATCGGTGTATGTTTATGGGTATATACCCTTTTAGATTTATTTTCTAGCCCTGATGAAGGGTGTCGTGTGATGACCCCCAAACCACATTGGCTGTTTTATGTAGTCATATGATAAATCATTAAACTGGATTCTTTCACCTTAGGGATGGTGCTCCTGTTGTGTTTTTAGGCTTGTATTGCAATCTGAATCCTTGCTGGGCATATTTACTCTCTATGGGCGACAGTGATCATTGTAACCAGTACTGAAAGTGAGAGAAAATCCAAAATGTTCAGTCACCCGAACATGAAATGTTACAGTGGGGCACTTGACAACTGACTATGACTTTTCCTAATTTGGAGACATCTCCTCTTACTCTCTTTGTGCCTTCGGGAAAGGAAGTGAATTCTCTATCCAAAGCTAAAAAATTGGGCGTTTAGATAAACTTTGACCATTAGCAGTTTAAAAATAATAAAATAATATGTATTGATAGCAACATATTCAATAAAAGTGCAGTGCTCTGATCTGGCTTTACTAAGGTGAATTTTAATTGGTTGCTAAAGGCTATTTTCCTTTCCTTTGTTTCTTGCCCTGTTTATGGAATATGGCCAGATGTCATTGGTTAGATTTTTGGTATGTAATTATGTGAGCACAATAATATATACAAGAAGCAAAAGCTTTTTACAAATACTTCTTGTAAACAGGTTAACAGGTCAGGCAGCTGACTTCTGATTGGTCATGCTGAATGCAATGAATGCTCTTGTTAAAGGATCAGTCCATCCAAAAGTGACTTTTTCTTTTAGATGGATGCTGTGGGTGGGTATAAAAGCACTCAAGGGCTTCTTATGGTGCTTATAGACTTTAAAGACAGTCTAGCATGTAGAAAATATTTGATTAATAGGAGCTATAGCTTAAACGTACATTTTTAGGTTGCCAAGGTATATATGTTTAGAAATATGGAGTGATGAGAAGACTGCAAAATCACAGCCTAGCACTTTCAGAATTATCTTTTATTAGGAAAAGCAGTAGTCTAAGTTTTCTAACCCAAATTATCTTTTTTCCCTTGAGATACTGTATGCTGCTGTTTATAGACATGAAATTGTTCCCATCTCCTGCCAGATTTTTTAATCTATTTGGCACATGGGTGGTGAGACCTCTGTACATAAGCACCCAGCTGTATTACCACCTTTTATCCTTTAGGTATAACCAATAATACAGTCAGTGGGGTTTAGACTCCCATCTTGGACTTTACAGTAGTTAGAATTGGGTGCAGATCGAAGCACCCCCCAAAGTCCCTGAGAAACAGAAGAAGAATAAGGGTAATTCAAGTCACCAGCATCTACCCACTACTGATAAATTAATTTTGGTTGGACTGGAACTTTAAAAAGACTGAGTCAAGTCTCAAAAAATTCCTAAGTCCTGATTCCTGCGCTGGAAATATGATTATAGTCTCCTGGCCCGAATCTCTTACATTTCATCCATTCTTGTGATGCAGCCTCTGAAAGACTCCTCAGCATTTGCCACTTTCATGAATTTTGGATGCCCTTGTTCTTCACCATGGGAACACGGGCATCTGACTTTCCCAAAGACGTCTTTTGGAGGCAGCATCGCTGGAATGAAGCAAAGGTAGGAGATACAAGGCAATGGAAAGTAATATTTCTTCTATAGATGTAACTTGGATTTTGGATTTTTTTGAAACTTAAAAGGGTCAATTGGAAAGACATTTTTACTCTCACATATTAGAGACTGGAATTGAATATAGCTGGGTGAACCAGTGTTTTATAGTAATATTGCTAGAGTATCCAGCTTCTTAAAACCCAAATACTGAAAATTCCACCTCTGTCTAACTGTTCTTGGGCGTTTCCTTTCTAAATGAAGCCCATTTACCCTGTAGATAACTTTGAATCACAGTACTAAGCAACGTTTTAGGCAGGTGTGAAAAAATGCTGTAAATTTACAAAATGCAAAGTGAGTAAAAAGTACAAACAGAATAAAAATCTAAATCAAATCAATATTTCGTGTGGCTACCCTTTGGCTTCAAACCAGCATCAATTCTTACATTTGCACATTTTGTACACTTGCACAAAGTCAGGAAATTTGTAGGATTAGAGTCTGGTGTATGATTAACCAATTATACCAAGCAGGTGCTAATCATCATCAATTTCATATGTAGCGTGAAATACAAGGTAGTTATACTGCATGAGCAAGGTCTCTCCCAGACAAATATTTCAAAGCAGACTGGGGTTTCAAGATGTCCTGTTCAAGCCCTTTTGAAGAAGCAAAATAAATGGGCATTGTTGAGGACCGTAGTGATTGGCCTCAAATTCATCCTGCAGCAGGACAATGACCACAAACATACAGCTAATGTCTTTATGACCGATCTTCAGTGTAAGAACAAGGAGTCCTGGAAGTTATGGTTTAGCCACCACAGAGCCTGGATCTTAACATCTTCGAGTGTGAGATCACATGAAAAGATGGAAGGAATTGAGGCAGCCTAGATCCACAGAATATCTGAATTGGGGAAAAGGAACAAAAACCTAATACCACGCCGGGTAGTACTGCAGGTAGATTATTGGGTAATTACATGCCACATCCTATGTTTAAACTATTAGCTGAACACAGTTTTAGAAGGAACTTGGCAGGTAGGTTGTTCCAAATCACTTCCAGGACTCCTTGTTCTTCCAAACATCTTGGAGAACTAACCACAAATCTTCTGTGGATCTAGTTGAACTGCAAGAAAAGAAAGATGGACTTTGAAGGCCTGGATTAAAATGATGAAGTAACAGCAATTTTATTGATACACATCAATTCATCAGGACAAAATGGACAATTCATACAAAATATGTTATAAAAACACAATTCTACAATAAAAAGCTCACAGCCATTCAAAAATGCAGACACCTGGGCTGCCAATACCAGACCCTGGGTGTGTGCCTCCCAAGGGTTAGCTGTGGCAATCAGAGACTGGGAAAAAGCAGATCCCTCCTATGATGTTCCTGTTTGGAATGTACAGTGATACAATACCACGCTGAGTGTACCCAAATGCCAGGATAGGGAGGTGTCCAATGCACCCAGTTGATTCCCAATAAATGTAGGTATATGTTCGCTTTACTAGTTTCGCGTCCTGAGTTGGCGCTTCTTCTGGAGTGGGAAACAGAATATAACAAGGAAGAACATGTATATGAATAAGCAGAGGTAGTTTATCAGTCTATTAAGAAGTAAACTGTAATCACAAGATTAATTATGAATCAACAATGTCCTGTACATATCAAAAAAATTTTCCCCAGTCGGACTATGTCCGTTCGCAAACAGTACTTACAAGGTAGGTATAAGGTGTGGCTCTGTCCGTCAGCGAGCAGGCATGCTACCCAGCAGGATATCTCCCAGAACCCCAGGGTCAATCAGATTTGGACATGGGGAAGCATATACATGCACATAACTGTCTAAAAAAAAAATATATACATATGTTTTTTTAATAGATGTTTTAGAGGTGAGTCTATCACCAAATATATGAACCAAAGTTTTCACCCTGGGCATTGGCAAGTGTATGCACATGCACATGAGTATCCCCTATTGGATGCATCATGATTATACATAAGGGTATGGTATTAAACCATGCTACACCAGTCCCCATATGTAAAGAAAAAAACCCATTATGCCACAAAGCAGTAGTAGTTTGCATAGTTACCTTTAAATGCAATTGTCTGTGTATGCATGTTCTCAGCAGGGGAACTCTTAATGGGTATGTGTTTCTCAAAGTGTATGTTGCAATAGGCTCACCTGGAATTGCGCAGTGGTCAGAAATCCCTTATGACTCTGTGGTTCTGAAAAGGGTATATATGTATGTACATGAGTATCCCCATTGAATGCATCATGATTATACATAGGGGTATGGTATTAAACCATGCTACACCCCACCCCCCATATAAAAAACACCATTATGCCACAATGCAATAATAGTTTGCATAGTTAACTTTAGATGCAATTATCTATATATAAATGTTCCCAGCAGGGGAACTCTTGATGGGTATGTGCCTCTCAAGGTATATGCCTCAATCGGCTCACCTGGAAGTGCCCAGCGGTCAGAAATCCCTTATGATTCTGTGGTTCTGAAAAACAAAGCCAAGGGAGGGGGTAAAATGGATGAGGGCGCTGACTCACCAGTATGTGTGAGACAGCGTCCTTATCCATTTGAGACAAGGATAATGTTTTTTGCAGTAATTGGTGGCACCCCTGCTGTGATTATCACAGTGGGAGATGCACTAGATATTGTATTGTACTGTTTTTTCATAGAGTGCTAGCAAAAAAACCCTCCCTTGGCTGTGTTTTCCAGAACCACAGAATCATAAGGGATTTCTGACCGCTGGGCACTTCTAGGTGAGCCCATTGAGGCATATACCTTGAGAGGCACATACCCATCAAGAGTTCCCCTGCTGGGAACATTTATATATAGATAATTGCGTTAAAGCTAACTATGCAAACTATTACTGCATTGTGGCATAATGGTGTTTTTATATAGGGGGTGGGTGTAGCATGATTTAATACCATACCGCTATGTATAATCATGGTGCATTCAATGGGGATACTCATGTACATACATATATAGTCTTTTCAGAACCACAGAGTCATAAGGGATTTCTGACCGCTGGGCATTTCCAGGTGAGCCCATTGCCACATACACTTTGAGAAACACATACCCATCTAGAGTTCCCCTGCTGAGAACATTTATACACAGATAATTGCATTTAAAGGTAACTATGCAAACTACTACTGCTTTGTGGCATAATGGCAGTTTTTTTTACATATGGGGACGGGTGTAGCACGGTTTAATACCATACCCTTATCATGATGCATCCAATAGGGGATACTCATGTGCATGCCCAGGGGTGAAAACTTTGGTTCATATATTTGGTGATAGACTCGCCTCTAAAACATCTATTAAAAACATATATATATATTTTTGTATTTAGACAGTTATGTGCATGTATATGCTTCCCCATGTCCAAATCTGATTGACCCTGGGGTGCTGGGAGATATCCTGCTGGGAAGTATGCCTGCTGCTGATGGACAGAGCCGTACCTTATACCTACCTTGTAAGAACTGTTTGCGAGCAGACATAGTCCGACTGGGGACATTTTTTTGATATATACAGGACATTGTTGATTCATAATTAGTTTTGTGATTACAGTTTACTTTTTAATAGACTGATAAACTACCTCTGCTTATTCATATATATGTTCTTCCTTGTTAGGTTCTGTTTCTCTCTCCAAAAGAAGCGTGGACGCAAAACTAGTAGCGCGAACATATACCTACATTTACTGGGAATGAACTGGGTGCATTGGACACCTCCCTAGCCTGGCGTTTGGGTACACTCAGCGTGGTATTGCATCACTGTACATTCCAAACAGGAACATCATAGAAGGAATCTGTTTTTCCCCCCTCTCTGATTGCTACAGCTTACCCTTGGGAGGCACAAGGTATTGGCAGCCCAGGTGTCTGCCTTTTTGAATGGCTGTCAGCTTTTTATCGTAGAATCATTTTTTGTTATAACATATTTTGTATGAATTGTCCGTTTTGTCCCGATGAATTGATGTGTATCAATAAAATTGCTGTTACTTCATCATTTTAATCCATGCCTTCAAAGTCCATCTTTCTTTTCTTGCTGTTCTACTAGATCCACAGAAGATTTGTGGTTAGTTCTCCAAGATGTTTGGAAGAACAAGGAGTCCTGGAAGTGATTTGGAACAACCTACCTGCCGAGTTCCTTCTAATGCCTCGTACACACAGTTCGACGATCGCACGTACGACCGTGTTAAATCGTATGTTGGCTGTTGTATGCAGCATACTGACTGCACTACACGACCGTACGACCAAAGAAAGACCGTTCAGGTGCATGCAATTAGCATCCAGCCGTTCCTGCCTTCTGAGCATGCGTGTTTTGCACAATACAACTTTGTTGTACCAACTGCTCTGTACACACGATACAACGGTCGTATGACCGCTTGTTGGTACGACCAAGTTTTCTAGTCTGCTCATACAACTCCCTTGTACGACCGTCGTATGTTCGACTGTTCAAATCGCGCATACGAACGATCGATATCGCATACAACGGTCGTGAGTACGACCTGTTGTATGCGATCGTCGAACCGTGTGTACGAGGCTTAAAACTGTGTGCAAGTGTGCCTAGAAGAACTGATTCTACTCTGAAGGCAAAGGGTGGTCACACCAAATATTAATTTGATTTGAATTTCTCTTCTGTTCATTTACTTTCCATTTTGTTGATAAAAATAAACTATTAACATGTCTATTTCTGAAAGCATTCTTAACCACTCCCATATTGCACAAATTCCAGCACTCCTCTCCTACATGTAAAATTCATCATTTTTTTTTTTTTGCTACAAAATTACTTAGAACCCCCAAACATTATACATATTTTTTAGCAGAGACCCCAGGGAATAAAATGGCGGTAATTGCAAATTTTTATGTCACTTTGTATTTGCGCTGCGATTTTTCAAACGCGATTTTTTTTTATTTGAAAAAAAAAACACTTTCATGAATAAAAAAAAACAAAACAGTAAAGTTAGCCCAATTTTTTTAATTATGTGACAGATGATGTTACACTGAGTAAATAGATACCTCACATGTCATGCTTTAAAATTGCACCCACTCATGGAATGGCGCCAAACTTCGGTACTTAAAAATCTCCATAGGCGACGCTTTAACATTTTTTATAGGTTACATATTTAGAGTTACAGAGGAGGTCTAGTGCTAGAATTATTGCTCTCCCTCTAACGTTCACGGTCATATCTCATGTGTGGTTTGAATGTCGTTTACATATGCGGACGCGACTTACACATGCATTCGCTTCTGCATGCGAGCTCGCGGGGACGGAGGCGCTTTAATTTTTTATTTTTATTGTTTATTTTATTTATTTATTTATTTTTTACACTTTCCCTTTAAAAAAAATGTCTTGATCACTTTTATTCCTATTACAAGGAATGCAAACATCCCTTGTAATAGGAATACTGTGTGACAGGTCCTCTTTATGGAGAGATGTGGGGTCAGTAAGACCCAACATCTTACCTCCAGCCAGGAAAGCATCAGATCAAAAATAAAAATGATGCTTTCTAGCCTGGTACACGGCTTTGTTTACTTTTGCTGGCCCGGACATGACGTCATAACATCGCGCCCGGGCCTCCAAGAGCCATAGAGACGTCTGGGGACCATCTGTCCCTCGGTTTTCTCTGGCACTTCCTTCCGGCGGTGGCCGATTCCTTCTCCTGTTCACCGATCGCTCAGGTGAGTCGGGGGGGGGGGGACGTCCGCTCCCGCCGCCTGTAGGAACGATCAAGTGGCTGAACAGCAGTAGCTGCAGGCATCATTGAGATATAACCACTCAAAGCCCAGGATGTCATTTGTCTATAGGCCAGGGAGGAAGTGGTTAATTTACAACATTTTTTCACACCTGTCTAAAACTTTTGCACGGTAGTTCTCAACAGTGGGCTTTTTTGTTCCTGCGTACTTACAGTACCCCATAAGCAACCAATCAGAATTTAGCGAAAGATGAATATTGTGGATTACTGCCAGTTTGCTTTTGATTAAGCCCAATAGTACTGCTTAATTCAGAAAACACTGTTAATAAAATGTACATAAAATGTAAATAAAATATAACGCAAGACTGAAATTGTTTTTGATAAAAATATCATACAACGATGAAGATAATTTTTGATGCTGTTCAGCATTACTGAACCATATTAATATAGAAAAAAAAATCAAATTTTTAAGTTTAATGTGTATTAGGCTTATTTAAAGTGCAAATTGCAGATTTATTTTAAAGTTAAACTCCAGGTAAACGGCTAAATACACAAACAAAATTAAATCAGCATAAGAGAGCTGTTTTATCTACCAATGGATTTGTTTTTCTCTTCGTTTAGCTGGAGCTCTGCCGCACAGCATAGCCCTGAGACCTGATTTTTCTCTGCTGCAGTTTAGTATCACCTACAGGTCTTGGCCCTTCTCCAGCCTATGACTGGACAGTGAAAGAAGAAACAGCTAACTGATGGGCTCATCTCCCTGTCACTCTGCTCTCTCCTCCTATCAGCATGCTTCTTGTTACACATGAGCATTGCAACACAACTGACTGGCTCATTGTTTTGCTTCTTCCACTCCCAAACTGAGCTCTGCTGTACAGGGATTACTAGATACCAAGTCAAATGCTTACACTTTTTGTTTAAAAAAAAAAATCGATTAAAGAATACACAGCTGCATAATTTGTGTATTTTATATCTGCTTGGAGTTTAGCTTTAACTTATTTTCTTACAGTAGGCAGATTGATTAGTTATTATGGACTATGGCACATGATGATATTAGCTACTAGGCAGGATATGCATTTCCCTGTAATATTGGTGTATTTGATGCTTACTCTATGTATTTTAGCAAGGTTTGTGTATGGGTGAATTGTATGTCACACGGTTGGTTTCAGGCTGCAGTTCAATACCAGTAAATCACAGAAGGTGAAAAGGCAGCGACCGTCATCCCAGTATAACCACAAACTGTTTAACGGGGATTTGGAGGAGTTTGTGAAGGTACCTCCCGCGTGTGCTGCCCACTTTCTTTGCTTTCTGATTCAGCTTGTGTTATATTTGGGGTAACCACTGCCGTGTCGCTCTTCCCAGAAGCCTTTGCTGCATAGCTCTCTATCTGTCAATGCAAACCTCTGATCTGATAATCTGCGCTGCTCTATACTGTATGCCTCCACATAATATCTCACATGCTATTCATAGGCCTTTCTGATGCTATTTGTAGGATCTTCTTTTTATCTCTTTCATTGTTTTACCTTTAAATATACCATATTTTGCTGTTTTTTTTTCTTAGATTTTTTCATTTTTATTTTTGAAATAATAATGATATTAAAAAGGTAATAATAACCTTTTTATTATTGTTATTTTTATTCATAATATTATTATTATTGCTATTTTCCTTTTGGGGTTGATTTACGGCTGGTTCACACCACACAAACGCATTACAGATCAGTTTTAGATGCATTTCTGCATACGCGTTTTTGACGCGTTATGGTGCGTTTTTGATACATTTCTGGATGCACTCCAGATGCTTTCTTTACAGTTTTTTTTTTCACTGTACTGGGGTCTGCTATGTTTTTGATGCGTTCCAGTGCATTTCCGCGTTCCAGTATAGTCCAGTGCAGAAAAAAATGCAGCATGTTCTACTTTTTTTTTCTGGAACTGGCTGCACTGGTGTGAACTATGCCACTGGAAACCGTATAACCTACTATCCAGGGGCGTATCATGAAATTTGTGGGCCCGTGTGCAAGCCCACGCTGCACCAATCATCCCCAGCTGTCAACCAGGGAGAGATCATCCATGGGTGCAGTGTGGGTCAGAGCACATTGGGCCCCCCGCCCCTCAGGGCCCGTGTTCAGTGAACACCCTGCACCCATGGATGATACACCACTGCTACTTTCCATACGTTTTTGATGTAGAAAAAAAAAACGCACTGGACTCCATGTGGGGTGAACTGGCCCTTACTAAAACTATAGAGTGCAAAATCTGGTGCAGCTGTGCATGGTAGCCAATCAGCTTCTAACATTAAGCTTTGACAATTAAACCTGGATGCTATGCAGAGCTCTATGCAGAGCTGCACCAGATTTTGCACTGTCCAGTTTGAGTAAATTAACCCCTTTGTGTCAAGACAACTGAAGCAAAAAAAAAAAAGATGACTTCTACTTTGTTGATTGTATTTGTTGTTTCATTTTCTAGTGCCCTTTTGAGAAATAGAGAAGAAAAACATGGGACTTGCCAAGTGCTGCACATATTACCTAATCAAAAATAATTAACCTTAAAAAATAACTTTTATTGCAGCACAAATCTTAATTGTATCAAAAAAGTCCACTGGAGTCTAAAACCAAATGTAAAAGCTAATCCAAAAAAATACACGCATTTATGTATTATATATAAGAATCTTTGAACGTACATTTGCCCTCACCTCCCAGAATTGGATTATTGTATTGTATACTATACTTGTATGTATCACTCTATGTTACAAAAAATGATGCACTGTTAATTCTGGAGCTTTGGAGGGATAACATGTCTGTGGTTAACAATATATATTGTGTACATTAAATGTATGTATCTATTATATTCGGTTTAATATATGATGTGTGGGATACATTGCCAACATCCCTTACTCTAATGCAGAATAAACATATATAATTTCTCCCATGAGATTTTAGACGCAATATACAATCCATATAAGAATTTTGTCATAAAAGACAATACCAAACTTTATTTATAATACGTATAAAAAAACAATATAACATTGCACGCTGGCTGGCATATATGTACAGTACAACACTGATTACAGGATACCCCAACTGTCCTTTTAGATACTAATGTACGCTTTCCATAGTGTTTAATTTGTCTGCACATTTGCCAAACCAGAACATATCGAACGCGTTTCAGAAAATCCCTCTTCAGGGTAAAGTAGGGTTTGTCATATATCTCATATTGTAAAAAAAAAACAGCCATCTATTATGAGTTAAGATTTTGTGACTTCTTGTAGCAATTGAACATACATCAAGTGCCTGCCATTAACATCAGGCCTCTTGTGGCCTCGGTGGATGCATGGTATCCCCCTAGGGGGTATTATTACACCTGAAGAATGATTTTCTGAAATGTGTTGGGTCTGTCCTGGTTTGGCAAAGGTGCAGACAAATTAAGCACTATGGAAAGTGTATATTAGTATCCGACAATGGACAGCTGGGGTATCCTGTAATCAATATTGTACTGTACATATAAGCCAGCCAGCATGTTTTTATATGTATTGTAAATTAAGTGTGGTATCATCTTTTATGACAAAATCCTTGTATGACTTGTATATAAATTGAAATATATATATATGCTTATTCTATATTCAGTTTATGTCCAAGATTGTGTATTGGCTTTTTAAATTTGGCTTTAGACACTAAAGGACTTTTTTTTTTAATATATAATAAATCATAAACAAGTGAAACGCGTCAGTAGCAGAGACCGTGTGGTCTGTCCTGCATGTCTTTTATATAAAACCTTCAAATATGGCCTTTAACTTGGGAGTCTATTTGTAAAAAAAAAATCTGTGCAAATGTCTCAGCATTCTCACAGATGTTGTGAATAATTCCCCTATTGTGTCTAAGTTGCTTATTTTCTATGATCCTCAGCTACATCTTGTGGCCAAAATGCAGTATTTTCTTGAAATACCTCATTCAGTAAAATGCTGCATTGTACTAGATGAAGCTGATGATCAAAGGAAATAAGTATTTGACAGTTGCTTCATTTTCCAGTGAACATTAGAGACTTAAATATTACATTTAATTGGATGTATAGGCAACAGCCCTGTTTTTAATGCTAGAAAAATGAAAAGTAGCCGCACTCCAGAGTGAAAGCTATAATTGAAGGTTTAAAGTGGTTGTAAATACAGAAGGTTTTTATCTTAATGCATTCTATGTGCAGCAACCCCCCTCTACCCCCTAATACTTACCTGAACCCCCTCTCTACCCAGTGATGTTGCAGGAGTGTCTCGGCTGTCTGAGACTCTCCCTCCTCATTTACTGAGACAGCAACGAAGCGCCATTGACTCCTGCTGCTGTCAATCAAAGTCAGTGAGCCAATGAGGAGAGAGAGGGGGCGATACCGAGCCACAGCTCCATGTCTGAAGGACATAGGGAGCTGTGACTCAGCTCGGGTGCCCCATAGCAAGCTGCCTGCTGTGGGGGCACTCAACAGGAGGGAGGGGTCAGAAGCACTGAAGAGGGACCCAAGAAGAGGAGGATTTGGGCTGCTCTTATTTTTAACAAACAAAAAAAAAGAAATAAGACTTTAGTATCACTTTAATGAATGGTCCAGACCAAGACAGACCACTTGAACTTTGCCCTTTGACACGTTTCACTCATATTGATCTTATTCATCAGTTGCTCAATGAAAAAGCTCAGTACTAGTGAAATGTGTCCAGGGGCGAAGTTCAAGAGGTCTATCTTGCACTAGACCATTCATAAAACCTTGAACTATAGCCTTTAACTTGGGGGGGCTGATTATAAGAAATCCGCTGTGCACATGTTTCAGCGTCATGAATAATGCCTGTAATTTAGTTTATTTTGTCAGCTCCGTCTAGTGACCATTATTGTATCTCAATCAGAGACATTATGGTCAATAGAAGGAGCCAATGATCATAGAAAATAGAAATATTAAACATTACAGGGACTATTCACAATGGCTGTGTAAATGATGAGACATTTGCACACTGATTTTTTAAATAAATTAACTCCTTCTAGTGAGCCTTTCCTTTCAGTAGTAATACATTTTTGAGATAAAGAATGAGCCACTGGGGAGGCAGCACCCAACCTGGGGAGTATGGGTACAATGCAGAGGAGCGCAGCACCTTCTGAGCCCTGTTTTCTATCTAGCCAAGCCAAGCAGAGAGGTGCTGTCAGAGGATGGCATGGTCATGTGATATGAGAAAAAATTGAGGACGCACCACAACACTCTTTCTTTTCCCAACTCTCAGTAGAAACTTCCCACATCATCTCTTAATTTGGGGGGGGGGGGCAAAAAAGTGGGTGGGGGCCAAATAAGGAGGGGGCTAAATAAGGAGGGTGCCATGGAGGGGGCCTTTGGTTCAGAATTTGCAATTTAGCAAGCTCCCGCCTATAATGCATGCTTCAGTGGTGCGTGGAAGAAATGGAAAATTGGCTTGGCCACGTAAGGTGCAAAATTCCACCCATACTGGAAAATAAGTTTTGCTCTGGGGCAATACAGACAGTTCTTATTTCCCATAGCCATATTTGTCCCAGTGTTTCTTAAATAATATTTGTTACAACTAAATTTCCAGCAAAGCTGTAGCCAGTTGGCCACTTTTTCTTTTATTCCGTGCAACCTGATTGGTAGGAATGGGCTTCGTGTCTTCATTTTTTATTACAGTCTTTATAAAGGAGCCCAATTTCTCCATTTTACAGTGTGCACATCATTAACTGCATATGCTATTTCATCTCTTATCTTTTTTTATATCTAATCTCTGCGTCCCCTTGGCCTTCTGTTTCCCGTATGGTATTTTACTTCCTCTTTTCTGTCATGTAATGGAAACATTCTGCAATCAAAGCTGCACTTTATTACCTTCACTCCTTTCTCACTTTGGTGGGAATTAACAAAGCCTCCAGTGTTATTATAATGGTGCGAAAATTGGCGTGAGTGACATGCATCATAATAACAAAGCATATACATTAGACCTGTTTCAGGTCTACATATCTGCTTCACTCACACCAGTTTCTATTCCAAAAAAGTGGGGTGGGTGCCTAATTAACAAGAGGATTGCAGTAGTTATCCATCTAGAAAACTGCCGCAGATCCCCACCTGGGTGGATCTGGCATACCGGTAGCCTGTTAGCCTTCTCCTGCCTTTCTCTGCCTGTGCACTGAAAACACTACACAGATGCAGAGTCTGCATATACTGTAGACAAAGAAGGTTCCTGCCTATATGCCTGGCTGTTAACCTTAGCAAATGCAGGGTTAACAGCCTTCTTCCCCCCCACTCACTCTCAGCTGAACAAGTAGGTGGGGGTTTCAGTGGCAGGCAGGGGAGTAAGAGCAAACAGCTCCAACTCTCCTGCCCTCTATACCATTTCTGTCGGGTACAGACACACCACAGAAAACAGAGCAGATCACTCCTAACTTAAAAAAATTTAATTTTTTAAAATTTGAAACAGGATTTGCTCAGTTTGCTCAGGCTCTCAGTTTAAAAGAATGGTGCAGGCTTTATGCCTGTGCCACTCTGTGTTAATCTCTATATATATATATATATATATATATATATATATATATATATATATATATATACAGTATCTCACAAGAGTGAGTACACCCCTCACATTTTTGTAAATATTTTATTCTATCTTTTCATGTGACAACACTGAAGAAATGACACTTTGCTACAATGTAAAATAGTGAGTGTACAGCTTGTATAACAGTGTAAATTTGCTGTCCCGTCAAAATAACTCAACACACAGCCATTAATGTCTAAACTGCTGGCAACAAAAGTGAGTACACCCATAAGTGAAAATGTCCAAATTGGGCCCAAAGTGTCAATATTTTGTGTGGCCACCATTATTTTCTAGCACTGACTTAACCCTCTTGGGCATGGAGTTCACCAGAGATTCACCGGTTGCCACTGAAGTCCTCTTCCACTCCTCCGTGACGACATCACAGAGCTGGTGGATGTTAGAGATCTTGCGCTCCTCCGCCTACTGTTTGAGGATGCCCCACAGATGCTCAATAGGGTTTAGGTCTGGAGACATGCTTGGCCAGTCCATCACCTTTACCCTTAGCTTCTTTAGCAAGGCAGTGGTCATCTTGGAGGTGTGTTTGGGGTCGTTATCGTGTTGGAATACTGCCCTGTGGCCTAGTCTCTGAAGGGAGGGGATCATGCTCTGCTTCAGTATGTCACAGTACATGTTGGCATTCATGGTTCCCTCAATGAACTGTAGCTCCCCAGTGCCGGCAGCACTCATGCAGCCCCAGACCATGACACTCCCACCACCATGCTTGACTGGTGTCGCTACACACGCTTGACACCATCTGAACCAAATGAGTTTATCTTGGTCCCATCAGACTACAGGACATGGTTCCAGTAAACCATGTCCTTAGTCTGCTTGTCTTCAGCAAACTGCAGGCTTTCTTGAGCATCATCTTTAGAAGAGGCTTCCTTCTGGGACAACAGCCATGGAGACCAATTTGATGCAGTGTGCAACCTATGGTCTGAGCACTGACAGCCCGACCCCCCACCCCTTCAACCTCTGCAGCAATGCTGGCAGTACTTGTACGTATATTTCCCAAAGATAACCTATGGATATGACGCTGAGCACGTGCACTCAACTTCTTTGGCCGACCATGGTAAGGCCTGTTCTGAGTGGAACCTGTCCTGTTAAACTGCTGAGTGGTCTTGGCCGCCATGCTGCAGCTCAGTTTTAGGGTCTTGGCAATCTTCTTATAGCCTAGGCCATCTTTATGTAGATCAACAATTATTTTTTTCAGATCCTCAGAGAGTTCTTTGCCATTAGGTGCCATGTTGAACTTCCAGTGGCCAGTATGAGAGGGTGAAAGCGATAACACCAAATTTAACACACCTGCTCCCCATTCACACCTGAGACCTTTTAACACTAATGGGTCACATGACACCGAGGAGGGAAAATGGCTAATTGGGCCCAATTTGGACAATTTCACTTAGGGGTGTACTCACCTTTGTTGCCAGGGGTTTAGACATTAATGGCTGTGTGTTGACTACTTTACTACTTTCACTACTTTACATTGTAGCAAAGTGTCATTTCTTCAGTGTTGTTACATGAAAAAGACATAATAAAATATTTACAAAAATGTGAGGGGTGTACTCACTTTTGTGAGATACTGTGTATATATATATATATATATATATATATAAAGTAGAATTTTAGTTTGCATGCAGTTTAAGCATTTACAGGATTAGATGGTACAAGGGGCCATTTGGATGTTGAAAGCACCATAACCTAGAGCAGTGGTTCTCAACTCCAGTCCT
>BLSH010068609.1:347631-363777 GCA_018402905.1 Glandirana rugosa
TCTATAAACGAACTTTCTAATCGTTTACGAAACATTTTCAAACGATACGGGATTTGGGGTACGAATGTCCCCAAGTCATTCCGTTTGGCTCCACACGTTTTACGTTATTGGGTGGTCTTAAGTAAAAGTAATTAGTCTTAAGTAATTAAATAATGGTTTGGCCGGGCACACACTTTAAACTCATCTGTAGTTTGTAATTCTGGGCAGTGCCAATGTCACCAATGCAACTTCTACTATTGAGATGGACTGGTTGCCAAAAACAGTGTCCATGCATGGTAAGACAAGCAGTGCTAAGTACAATAACTGTTACCAATCACATTTAATGAATTCTGATTAATGAAAATGAATTCTGGTGGGTTATTGCATTTTGCACACCTCGGTTTGCCTTACTGAACCCCTGTAAGCATGGGGTTTAGGGCATAGCAAACTTTTACAAAGCATTTGCTAATCTTTCAAGCAAATATCTTCAAGCCTTTAGGCTGCATTCACATTTTGCAATTTGTAAATGTCGCCAGGTTGTTGTGAATTTGTGCCTATTTTTGCACCATGCATAGGGAAGACCAGACCTGGGCAGATTGTGGCCCCATCCTGCCCTTTGGCTGCCAATGATGCCACCAATGCCAGCATGTCTATCTGAGCCTGTCAGCTTCCCCACTCATTTTTATTAAAACTGATATTTTGTACTCACAAAAATCAATAAAATTGAGAACCTCTCAAACCGATAGGCATAAACTTCTGATATGAGCTCCTTTAGTTGGTCTTTGGGCCTGCTGACCTGAGAGACTTAATAAGTATTCCGATGGTAAAGGGAAATGACAATGCTGACACTTCTAAGTGTCAAATTTTCACAGCAGAACATAGACGCTGCCTCACATAAGCCATTGTGCATGATTGAGACAGCATGTACATTCTGATACGACACTCGGAAGTGTCAGCGTTGTCAGCCTGTAGTGTCTCCTCCTTCAGTTTGCCGTTGGACTACTTATCGAGTCTTTCAGGTCAGCAGCCCAAAGGCCAACTGAAGGAGCTCACATAGCAGTATATACAGTGAGGCATGAGGACAAACATACTACATAAATTAGATTTGTGCTAGGTTCAGATAAATATTGCAGGTCGGGAATGTGCACAAAATTGGGTTGTTTCCCATCAGACACAGAAGCCCGTTGCCCATTATCAGACGCACAGCTGTGCCATTAATTGTTATTTATACCACCACACAGTTACAAACCTGCACCAAACCGGTTTGGTGCTGTATGGTTTCTAAAAAGAGTAAGGGACTTCTTTTTTTTCTGCGTTTCTTGTGCATTGAAATGAAAGGGCTGCCCTACTCGATGCACAGGAACACGCCCCTCGTTGGTTGCACCTGTAGGTGTGAACCAACCCTTAGGGGATACATATACTATAACGGAAAGGAGGGGGGGGGCGCCACCTAAGTGTAGTATTAATGTAGGATTTTAATATTGCATGATAAAAAAACATGTACAAGATACAAGGTTAAAAGGTGCTCATAGTTGGGTGTAATGCCGTCCTCCAGGCTCTGCCAGGTGGGACCTGATCATTGCCAGTGGATGGAAGGACCTTTTATTCATGGACTCATGGACTGAGGTTCCTTTGTTTCTCTCCTTTCTTAAACAATTACTCAAAGACTACCTTTGAATTGGGACATACACCCTCTGTGCACCAGAACTTTATGCTTCTCTTTCTATATACTATAACAATGCTTTGTAAATGTTTGTGCACATTGCTCTTAATATGCCAAAGCCCTTATGTAAGAAGTCATATAGGCAACCAATCCATATGGCGATCAGAAGCAAAATAGGAGAGAAAATTGTTTGAATACTTTAAAGGACCACAAAATTTTAAATACGAAATTGGCTTTTAAACAATGTGGGCAACTAGCACTTTTTTAGAGAAGGCCAGCAACCACAGGCTAGGTACCATATTTCTATATTTCTGTCCTGAATGGTGTCAAGTTATATGCATATAGTGTGAATTTATCCTTGAAGGGCATCATATCTTGCTTAAAGTCTATCTCTAGGTAAAACATTTTTATAAAGTTTAGGGTAGAGCGGCCAATGGTTAAATCTTTTGTCTGCCAAACAAGCTGCCATTCAAGCCCTAATGAGGGGGGCGCTCTACCCCTAAAACGCGTTGGGTACTTATTTTGGATCGTACCCCTGATTTTAATGGAATAAAATTGTATATGGACCTCTTAGAAGCGGTGTGGCGCTTCAATTTCAATTCAAGTTTTTATTTCAGTCTGGGTCCTCATTGGGGAGATTCACCCTCAATTTTTCTTGACGACCATTATCACCAAAAATGGGGTGAGGAGGAATTAAAATAATGTAAGAGCCAATCCAAGAACAAGAGGCGAGGGGAAATCTTTCAATGGGGACCTCTGTTTTGGGGACAAATGCCTTTTAGAGGAATTCCCCTCCGTTTAGGATATTTCTTCTAACTTCCTGTTGCATCTCATGGACATAGAAAATCTCCCTAATGGAACAGACAGCAAAAAAATAAATTTGAAAAGGTTGTTTCTAAAACAAAAAAACAAGTTTTGGCTATACATACACTTTGAGTAGTAGATGTCTCCAAAAATAGTTTTCTGGTGGGAAATGTTAATTTTCTGGATTAATAAAAGCTTGTATTTTGGGTTTTGTGGTCCTTTAATGTAACTAAATTCATGTTACAGTATATACAGTAAATATATATATATATATATATATATATATATATATATAAACCAGCTCCATTATTTTATAATTATATTAGGCAAACCTGCACTCAGAGGAATACGTGCTTCTTAGCTCCTTTTGGAAATGCTAGATGCCTGGCTATGATGCTGATCCATTGGCTACTGTAAAACCTTTTCAGATATTTAGAAAAAATTCTGAAGATCAGAAGTTTCAATTTTATTCCAATCCACTGTGATATACACTTGTTCCGTTTCAATGACTGAAAGTATTGAAGGCAGATACTGACAGGCCACTGGCATTTTCAGAAGGGGGTCAGGAAAGTCAGCCCATATATTTATTTTAGTATAGATTTCCTTTACATTCCACCTGGCTATAACCCCTCCCCTTAATTTACATTTGAACCTATCACAATACATGGCATTTACTTGCACGCAGTTAATTGACTCTATTGTACAAAGAAAATTTGATGGGAAATGTGTGTAAATGATTGACTTATTTATACAACTACTTCCCCAAATGATAATTTCAAAAACCTTGTATATAGGATCTAGTATATGAGCAAATCAATTTTAACACATGTATAAAAATTTTCACATTAAAAAAGTCTCTTGATTTTTTTAAGACCTGCGCAGGATACTTCACAATCTTGATTTTTATCCAAGGTGTTTCTTACAGCAAAGTCCACTTTTTCAAGGATGTGCATGTAGTTGAAAGGGTAACTCCATTTTCGTGGGGAAAAAAATACAGAAAAAAAAAATAATAATATAACGTAACTGTGGCACAAGTCATACTGCAATTGAATGACCTTTCTTTTTCAGTCTGCAGCACTGATATTTTCTGCAATAAGGCAATCTACAGTTGGAGTATAGAACTTTCTAAGAAATGGTATTTTCTGCTTGTGTGATTGGGTCATTGACTTTCCCAGAAGTCTGCACTAAGATACAAGTCAGATTTTAGGCATCCTATGCAACAAAAATTTAATTTTTGATGACATACTCTCAAAGGGTTAATCACTTCTAAGGGGATACTGACACTGCAAATTTCCTCATTAGATTACTGCAAGTGCATCAACTGATTAATATTAAAAAAGTCACTCCCATTCAGATTCACCTTGCACATAACAAACAGCTTTTTCTTCAGAGCAGAAACAGGTAGGAATCTGCAACGTTTGTCAAACTCTCTGCAGTGTACATTGATCACCCAAAGTGGATTGTTTTTTTTTTCCCAACAAAAGTGGAGTTACTCTTTAAATCATGAGAATAATCTTATAAAAAGCAATGTACATAATGCACATCAAATATAGTATTTCATTATCATCCTTTATATCTATTACAATATAAAGTAATTGGGTATTTATTATAATGTATATGTAAGACATGTACATTTGTTCTTCACAAGATCATTATCCTTACTGGAATTGCATGTGCATCTTTGAAAAAGTGGAGAAACAAGTTGGAGAAAATTCAGCTTCTGCAAGATCATTTGTGAGGGGCTTTTTATGGTCCTATCAAAAAGCCTATGTCAAGAAAAAAAATGTAAAAATAAAATGTTTTTTATACAGGGCTTATTTTCTCAGAGAATAGGTGCAGGAACTCCTCCCTTCCACGTCACCCCTTGTCTCCACCACCTTCTCACCTCTAAGCACCGTCCCTTGGTTCCACTCCCTATCCATCTCCTAGTACCGCCCATTATAGAGAATACAGAACCAAGTATTATTTTGTGGTGCTAAGAAATGTGTATGGAATTTGTTAATGATAACAAGAAAAACAGTAAACTAGATCACCTTCAGCCAGCAACAATAGATCCACCCCAGCAATATAGACCCCCACCCTTAACAATAGATCTCATAGTTACATAGTCAGGTTGAAAAAGACACAAGTCAATCTAGTTCAACCAAAAAAAAAAAAAAAATATAGATAACCATACAATCCCATATGCAATCCTTCACCCACAGTTGATCCAGAGGAAGGCAAAAAACCCCAGCAAAGCATGGATCCAATTTGCTATAGCGAGGGAAAAAATTCCTTCCTGATCCCCCGAGAGGCAACCGGGTTCACCCTGGATCAACTTTACCTATAAATGTTAGTACCCAGTTATATTATTTATATTAAGGAAAGAATCCAGGCCTTTTTAAAGCAATCTACTGTGCTGGCCAAAACCACCTCTGGGGGGAGTCTATTCCACATTTTCACAGCTCTAACTGTGAAGAAACCTTTCCGTATTTGGAGATTAAATATTTTTTCCTCTAGACGTATAGAGTGCCCCCTTGTCCTTTGTGATGACCTTATAGTAAATAACTCCACACCAAGTTCACTATATGGACCTCTTATCTATTTGTACATGTTGAACATATCCCCGCTTAATCTCCTCTTCTCAAGAGAGAATAAATTCAGTACCTCTAATCTTTCCTCATAGCTGAGCTCCTCCATGCCTCTTATTAGTTTGGTTGCCCTTCTCTGCACTTTCTCCAGTTTCCCGATATCCTTTTTGAGAACTGGTGCTCAAAACTGAACTGCATATTTCCAGCAGCCAGTATCAATAGACCATCCAGCACCCATCAACTAAAGACCCTTCCTTCAACAGTAGATCCCTCCAAGCAATAATTGACTCTGCAACAACAATAGACCTTCACCAGAAACAATAGACCTCCACCATCAACAATAGTTCTCCTAGCAGCCAGTATCAATAGACCTTCCGGCAGCTATTGACCCTTCCCTCAAAAGTAGATTCCCCCAAGCAATAATTGACTCCCCAGCAACAATAGATCTCCACCAGCAGAAATAAATCTCCCAGCAGCCGGTATTAACAGACCTTCCAGCAACTATAGCCCCCCTCCCTCTCAACATTAGATGCCTCTCAGAAATAACTGACTCACCAGCAACCTACTACCCTCCCCACCCCCACCAACAATAGATTTCCAACCAACAATAATATACCTCCCCAAAACAACAATAGAGCCCTCCAGCAACAATAGATCCCCCAGAAGCCAGCATCTGTAGAACCGTCCAGTACACTCCAGCACCCCTTGCCATCACATACATTCAGCAATGTCCACGTTCCTGCTGAAAAAAAATCTCCTTTTATATATGTATTAAAATTGAATTGCTTGCATACCAAAAACATTCCTCATTTTCTTACATACAACTTTATTGTACCTTATAGAGTCATTCACTTAAATATAGTAATGAACCTTGTTAAATAAAGGTTGGCAAGCTTAATAATCTGCTGGTGGTTAGAATGTTCAGTGACCCTGGCAGGAAAATCACCACTTTCTGGCCTTCTCTTTGTGGGGTTGCATGCTGAACAAAGCTCTTGCAGATAAGGCTGCATACTCCAGGTACTCCTATGGAGATTTCAGCAGGGGGTGACCACCTTTGCATTACATATCAGATCTGGGTGAAGCCGTGTAGGTACACTAACCCAATTCACACCGTTGCAATTCAGACACACTTTAACACAACCTGCAAAAACAAATGGTAATGCAGCGTTACCATTCATTCTTGAAGGCACCCCAACGCACCTTGCAGTGCACCACAATACACAGTAAGGTTCTGCTGTGCGTTGTTAGGTGCTGCAATACAAAAAAAAATACATGCACATTTTTGGTACAATTTGATGTGGTAGGAAGCCCATTTAAATAAATGGGTTGCCTTAAAGTGGAACAAAACCCTCCTATCCTTTACAGCCAAGTAAGCTGCCATCGTAGCCTCTGTTTGATTTGCAGTTGCCATGGTGTTGCACATGTGATCAGTTATGACACCAACCATTGGATGGCTTATCAGCTCAGTTGAGAGCACAAGCAACTGTGACAGTTATCATTCACAGCATGCCCTGAATCTAACTTGTTGTGGGGAAACTGTTAAATCGGTGGGGTTTAGTTCTGCTTTAACGCAATGCATATTGGCACGCGATAAAACACACAGCAACATTCATGCATTACCAAAGCTCAACAGTGTGAGCCTCGTCCAATGGGAGGCTTTTCACAGGGCCACAGGGTATTGTAAAAAAAAAAACAGCATACCCACCTAAATTCACCTAAAATGTAACTAGCCGTTTTATTGGTGGATTTACTCTATAGGCTGCAATAAACCATCGATGACATGGCTACTGATCTGTAAATTGGAAATCTTTCCCTTCACTTAACAGTCTAAAAAAATATAAAATAAATGAAAAATACAATAAAAATATATATACAAAAAAATAAAAATATAGAAATAAAATATAAAAATTATAAAGTGTTATCAGCATGTATGTGCAATATATGTTACGTATTATACCGGTTCTCTTTTCCATCCAGAGCTCAGGAGAGGCCATTCCACGGGTCGTGTCCAGCTGCATCCGCTTCATAAATTTGCACGGTAAGAAAATCTTTTTTGGAACACTGTTATCTATTTTTTTTTTTTTTACATCTGGCAGGATAAAGGGATTTTTTTTGGCTGCAAATGATGCAGCTAACAAAAGATTTTTATTTTTACCATTCACTATATACTATATAGCACATATCACTTGATTGAGTAACCCTGAGTTAAGAGGAGTTCTGGACTCGGCTCTCAGGTTAAAGCTGAAAAAACACCTTTATTTCTTGTTCAATAAAATGTAACTAAAGCTCATCACCAGGGAAAGGAAAAATCCTGCCATGCAATAGAGCTACCCCCGCACTACAAGCTAGTTTATGTTTAGGGGATGGGATCTGCAGTTTTACTTACCTGATCCTCCACTTTCCAGCAGGTGGTGCTCTCCAATTCTTCCCTATGCATGGCAGTAGAATGTTCCTTGGCATCCTCACATCCAATACAGGACTCTGCATTGGTCTTAATGACTTGAGGGGACTGCCTAAGCATACGGGGGAAGAGGCTGCAGAGACTGGTTCTAAAATCTGGAGTGAACAGTGGAAGTGTCTTTTGCGACCCCTAGACCTAAACGAGCATTTAACCCTTGCAGTTCAGGCACAGCCCGCTGGTGCATTGAGAAAATACACCGTACACACGTGTGGATGAATGCTTAGGAGCATTTGCGTACAGCCATGCACTTGTATGGCCAGCTCTATTTTCCAACTATGGCTTGCCGTCGTGGGAAAGCCTGTAAACGTTGGTGTGTGTGAAGTCTAGGGACTGGTAAGCTACTGTATATTATATGGGTGTTCTCATGCCTTTAGGGGCCCATTCACATTGTTACGGTGGAATTAAACTGTATCTGAGCACCACATACTATAAATGCTATTTAATTCATTTTTCAATATTTGAAGCAAACTCCTCCATCCATCCATGTCTCCATGCTTTATTTTGTTGATAATTCACTTTGAAATCATCTTCCTTTCCCCTCCATAATTTCTAGCTGTGGCTATCTTGATTAAGGGCAGAGGATCCATGTAGCATTTACTTCATGGAATCCATCTGACCTTAAAGCGGTAGTAAACCCGCACCAACGCACCAAAAAAAAAAACCCTGCAAGACAATAGCATAATGTCAGTGGCGTATCATCCATGGGTGCAGGGTGTTCACTGAACACGGGCCCCGAGGGGTGGGGGGCCCCCCAGTGCTCTGACCAACACTGCACATAAGGATGATCTGTCCCTGGTTGACAGCCGGGGATTATCGGTGCGGTGTAGGCTTGCACACGGGCCCACTAATTTCATGATACGCCCCTGCATAATGTGTTAGTATACATCCCATACTAACACATTATGAAATGCTTACCTTAGAACAAGGCCCCCGCAGCCCGACACAATCAGGACTGAGGGAGCCAACATGATGTCCTTCTTCTTTCTTCTGGGTACGTGGCTCCGGCACTGTGAGTGGACAGAGCTGTGAGACGTCACGCGCGGGAGCTCTGTGTTCCAGCAGAAAGCTCTGATTTTCCGGCAGCCTCCGGTGGATCATCAGAGCGCATGCACCATGACGTCAGGCGGCTGCATGCAGACCGAATATTGTTTAGGAGATATTCATTTTACCTACAGGTAAGCCTTATTATAGGCTTACCTATAGGTAAAAATCACATTAGGGGGTATACAACCACTTTAACTCAAACATGCAGGCAAGAAGGTGTGCTTAATTGAGAAAACTCCTCCTCCAGATGAAAGAAAAAAAAATGCCCATGAAGATTCTTGGGATGTATGACATCATTTTGGCCTAGGCCAGAAACTGGGAAGCAACTGCAGAAATGTTAAAAAAAAATAAAATAAAGTTAAATACGTTTTTATATTTTTACCTATTTTTTTTACCATGTGAAGTTTTTATTGTTTTATTTTTTTTTGTAATTATAGGCTTACAGCACGAAGGTATATTCCGTGTCCCAGGATCCCAAGTCCAGGTGAACGAGATCCGCAGTGCCTTCGAGAGAGGTCAGTGCCCCAAACTAAAGTATGTCTGTGTGATGAACGCTGGAACATTTTTACAGGTTTACTGCTTGTAAGCAGAAGAGAGATCTGAGGAGCTGAGGGACTTATGATAAGTCCGTACCTAATGATCTTCTGTTCAATATCATGGTAATTGGGTATCATACCGAAGGGTAAAAAAATTATAATTACTTTTCTGTATTACATGCACATTTCACCATACGTTATCTCATTTACAAGCACAGAAAAAAAAACTCTTGATCCTGACAAAAATCCAATGTTGTCCTAACTTCCTGTAGTAAGCTGACACCACCGTGCCTGTTCTCTAATTATACCCCAAGCATTACTGTTATGAATCAGGAACCAAAGCAGAGTCAGGTCCAGACCTGGGTCGATATCGAGCTAGCAGAGAAGGTACTAAAACAGCAATGCTTTAAAAAGACAGATCTGGCAATATTTTGACACTGCCCCCCCCCTACAGTAATCATTTTTCCCCACAAGATATCCTTAGTCTTCTGGGTGGCATAGCACCAAGCATAATTCAACCCAGAAGGTAATGACATACTGTGAGTGTGGGTTGTTAATGATGTATCATTGACTACTGCCCAGTAGGGATGGGCGAACGGTTCGGCCCGAGCATAAGTTCGGGCCGAACTTTTGACGTTCGACCGTTTGTTTGGCCCCCCGAACGGACCAAAATGCAATACGGCACTGAAAAATGCATTGCAAGCCCTGATTGGCTGAAGCAGTGAAAGCTTTAGCCAATCAGGGCACAGAGCACTGTCAGAGTCATGATTGGACACTGTCATCATGACTTTATCCAATCATGGCTCATTCACGCTCCACAGTATAAAAGTATTCTTTCAATGGCAGCCATGTGCTAAACTGTACTATTTTGCTTCAATTATCAGTGTAGAATATTAGTTTAGTGTCAGTCTAGGGATAGTGTGAGTGTAGTGAGGAGGACCATTCAGCTTTTCATAGTGTGCAGCTAGAGTAGGGACAGCTCAGATAGATTCACTGTAGTGTAGTGAGACCATGCCATTCATACATACATTAGTGTATAGCTAGAGTAGGGACAGTTCAGATAGTGTCAGTGTAGTGACGGTTGAACACCATCTATTTGATTGCGTTACTGCAAGTTTAATGCCATTTACTTCTGTGTGTGCGTTACTGCCAGTTTAAAGCCATTTACTTCTGTGTGCGTTAATGCCAGTTTAACGCCATATAGTTCTAAGTGCGTTACTGCCAATTTAACGCCATTTACTTCTGTGTGCGTTACTGCCAGTTTAACGCCATATAGTTCTAAGTATGTTACTGCCAGTTTCACACCATATAGTTCTAAGTGCGTTACTGCCATTTTAACACCATTTACTTCTGTGTGCGTTAGTGCCAGTTTAACGCCATATAGTTTTGAGTGTGTTACTGCCAGTTTAACGCCGTTTACTTCTGTGTGCATTACTGCCAGTTTAACGCCATATCATTTTGTGGGTTACTGCAAGTTTAACACCATATAGTTTTGTGTGTCACTGTACGTTTGGCGCATTATATTGCAGTATATTATAGTTTGTCCGTGGAGTGTGTCTGTGTAGTGTGAGTAATCAAATTAAAGTGCACCAAACACCACTTTGCATTGATTAAAGTGCATCTACATATAGATTTTCATTTTTCTTAAAATTTGCTAATAATCACCACCCCCTCCCTCCCAATAATGTCTGGGAGGACAAGAAGGAGAGGCAGACCTTCCCCTGGCACTGTAAGGGGTCCAGCAACAAATGTGTCCACAGGCAAAGGTGGACGTGGTGGTCAGTCCTCAGGCAGGGTATCATTTCCTCTGTTTAGTGAGTTTGCCCCTGCAGAGGAGGTGGTGGACTGGCTTACTAAACCTTCCTCATCCTCATCATCCTCTGTCATGCAAGCAGAGACAAGTGTGCAGTCCCCTGCAGTTGCCAGAGTGGATAAACCTGCCTCCAAGTCCACATCTATTCCTGCCATAGCCCCAACATCAGCCATGGAGGAGGAGTCAGCTGAGTTATTTGACCACAGCGTGAGCCACTTGCTCCTTGATGATGCCAGTCATTACTGGATTCAGATATTGGTTCTAAAGTTGAGGATGACAGGAACATGAGCCTAGAGAGAGGGGAGAACACTGGTTGACAAATTGGCATTCATGTTCCCCCAGCCACAGCGTATTGCGAAGTTGTCTCCAGTGGTAATAATGATGGAGGAGATGGAGATGATGATGATGATGAGGTCACTGATGCGACTTGGGTGCCAGATAGAGCAGAGGAGGAAACTGAAGGTGAGGCGGCACAACCCCAAGGAGGCATCAAGAAAGAGTAGAGAGCAGACACCCTATTCCATCATATTCTGCAGCAGTTCTCTCCCGGCCCACTCCCCTAAGTTCAGCTTGCTGGGCTTTTTTCAGCACATCTGCAGCAGATCACACTGTTGCTATCTGCAAACTGTGTCTCAGGCACATCAAACATGGCAAAAACACCAGCCATTTGGGTACTACATGCTTAACAAGGTACTTAACATCCAACCACTCAGCCCCTTGGCAAGAGCACCTAAAAGTCACACAAAAGGGGTACAAATCTGTCCCTCCTCCTCCTTACCCACTTCAGTCTGTCCCTGCTATACCGAGTCATAACCTCTCAGCAGCCTCCACTGACAGGGATGATGGTATAGCACAGGGTGTCCCAGGTCCTAGCAGCAAATTCGCCAGCAGCACACCACCAGCTGTAGACGGAAAATTTCTCTGCCCCATCTACTGCAGCAGAAAAAAAAATACAGTCCCTGCCACCCACATGCCCAGCATCTAAATGCAAGCTTGTCAAAGCAGTTTTAGCCTGGTGGATTCTGCCCCCTTCCGTGAATTTGAGCAATGTGCTGTACCACAATGGCAGGTTCCCAGTCGCTACTACTTTTCACATAAGGCCGTTCCATCTCTCTACCATCACGTGGAAGGGAATATTCTGGCATCGTTGGTCAAGGCAGTCAGCCATAAAATCCACTTTACTGCTGACACGTGGTCCAGCAAGCATGGGCAGGGACGATATATTTTGTTCTCAGCACACTGGATAACACTGCTTGCAACTCGAAGTGATGCAGGACAGGACTCAGTGCTGCAGCTTGTTGTGCCCCCACGTCTCCATACAGCTGGTGGTGATGATGCCAGATCTGTGAGATCTACCCCCACCTCCTCCGCCACTTCCATGCCCTCCAGTGCTCGGGTGGCTGAAATTCAGTGGGAATTCCACCTGCCCGTAAACCGCCTGATTTGTGACATGCCCACCAGGTGGAACTCAACTTTAGCAATGCTGCAGCGGCTATATATGCAGAGGGCCGTCAACGAGCACCTGTGCGAGTACGGCACAACGACAGGCTTAGGCCGCCTTGGCTTTTTTCCCCACGTCAATGGCTAATCATTAAGGATGCATGCACTGTAATGTCACCATTTGAGGAGGCCACAAGGATGGTGAGCTGTGACAATGCATGTATCAGTGACACAATCCCTGTTGTGTTCCTGCTGGAGCAGACTCTGCGTGGCATTATGGACAGGGCACTGGAGGCAGAGCAGCAGGAGGGAGAGGAGGACTCTCAAGGCCCACTTTATCCAGACACCATCATTCCTATGGCACAGAACACACAGAACACACAGGAGGACAGAGGGGAGGAGGAGGATTTTGGCACTTTCGCAGGCTTCGAAGAAGAGGAAGACATGCGTCAATCTATAAGCGAAGACTTTCCAACCCCAGGACCCTTAGGAGTAGTACGTGGCTGGGAGGAAGTTCCAGATGCTGTCATCCTGAGTGACCTCAAGGAGTCTGCTTCTCAAGCTTCGGCAAATTTGAGGCGCATGGGCAACCTCATTCTTCAAAGCCTGAAAAAGGACCCAAGAATACGTGGCATAAAGGAGAATGACCATTACTGGTTGGCAAACCTCCTTGACCACCTTTATAAGGGGAAGGTCTCGGAACTCATCCTGTCCCCACAGAGAGTGCAGAAGATAAAATCACTTGAGGACACGTTAAAGAGGATTTTATTGAACGTTTTTCTTGACTCCAGTAGGTTACAGTGTCGTGGAAAATGTTCTTTTGAGTCTTCTGTTGGTCAAGAGGAGCGTTGGAGAAGGCGTCCGCCTCAGTGAGGCATTTTGTCATTTTTTTAGTCCTGGCCTGTCAGCATCCACATCCCATCGGCAGCGTCTGCATCACATGGTGGACGATTACCTCGGGGCCAAAACAGAGATGAAGAGCTTTCCAGCTGACGATCCACTGGCTTACTGGGTCATGAGAATAGACCACTGGTCAGAACTTGCCCAGTTTGCTATTGCATTGTTGGGCTGCCCTCCATCCAGTGTGCTTTCAGAATGGGCATTCAGTGCTGCAGGAGGTTTCGTGACTGATCATAGAACACGTCTGTTCACAGACTCTGTGGACCGCTTGACTTTCATAAAAATGAATCAGTCTTGGATTACCAGCTATGAAACCCCTGATGCCGATGTCACCGACTGAGCTTTTTGGGATGTGGAATCTCTGCAGGACTTCGAGGCTTGACCAAGCTGGCGCCCTCTTACCCTCCTCTCCCTTTACAGTTGTCAATAGGTTACCAGGACCTAATCTTTTTCGAGGAGCTACCTCCATTCACCATACATCAATTTTTTTTTTACCTATTTCAACACACTAGCGCCGTAGCTCCCACTCCAATTCTCTCCTTCTTCGAGGCTGCCTAGCTTTGAGAGTGTTCAATAATTTCATCTGGAACAATGTTTTTGGTATAAACGAGAGCAAACCCCCTAAATGGGACTTTAACTGGGAGGACCAACTCAACAAGAAAGGAAAAATGTGCATGTATAAAACATAATCAACATTTATTGATACAATTAAAAGTAATCAAAAATACACAATAAATCAAGCCAAAATTGAAAGTACACATAGTGACAACAGAACACAGAGAACAGTGTCCCCAGTGGAGTCCGGAGACAACATGCAATGAACACAAAAATAAAGTTAAAAAAGGACCACTGATCTGCCACACTGAAGGGGGGCAGAAGAAGAACCAACGCGTTTCGATGTTAGCTAATAGATAACTTCCTCAGGGGTAAGTGGTCAATGTTTAAAAACAACACTATCATCCGAAACAACAGGATACTTAATATATTTTGATGAAGCGGTCAAGAACCATCCGCCTGAATAGGAGATATTCCATAATCAGAAAAACAATATATGACAAAGCGAGACCTGTTGCAAAAGCAATGGCTGTCAAGATTTCTGAAAAATAGAAGTACAGCAGGGACTGCCCCAGTGGGATATATATAGATAAATGGTGTACTTAGATGAAGGGATAAACTGATGTGCGATACAACAAGGAAAGAGGACGGTAACCTGGCAGTCAAAAGACTGCACTGGTGGCTCCAAGGATGGGGGTGGTTACTGGTACTGTCTCCAAGATACTTTTGCTTCCTTTTTTCCCCACTTGGGGTGGGTCTGGTTCTGGTACCCGGGCGTGGTGTCCCCTTTGGGGTGGCTCCAGCATAGACATATCCTTAGACACAATCTTTTGACTGCCCGTCTGTTCTTACAGGATACCGTTCTCTTTCCTTGTTGTATCGCACATCAGTTTATCCCTGCGTCCAACTTAACTTAGGCCCTCAGCTGCAACACCACCAACTTGGAGACAACAAATTGCAGATACAACCATCCAAACAACTGGGAGCCATACCTCAGATGGGTCCCTACAAAGCATCTTTTTTTGCACATACTAACTTACAAGACTTTGTACCCAAACCCAAAACACCCAAGCACAATAAAGTGATTGGGAGTGAAGTTTTCATCCCAAGTAATCTTCCAAATAAAGACCCCCTGCTACACCCTGTTACAACTCCCCCTGCGGCTCCCCCCATTCCTAACCTGGATACTAATTGAATAAGTCTCTACCAACTCTTATTTATTCATACAGATTGAAACTCTCCTAGATCCAAGCCTATTTAGTTCCAGTCATGCCAGCCCTACATTCATATTTTCTCTTCTTTAACTCGTGGGAAACAATTGTGGTCACACACAGGAATTGCCATCACAGGGATTTCTGCGTCCCCGGATGTCGCCTTGCATGGGCTATGCATGCAAAGCTAGCAACCACAGCTCCCGGAAATGATGCCCTTTTCAGGGGGTTTCCAGGTCTTAGTGTCGCACTTTCTACACACAGTGATTTCGTCAGTACTCCACATCCAATGGGGTACGTTTTTTCCCTCCTTTTCCCTCCCTTTTTGTTTTTTCTTTCAAAAGAAAGGTTATTTAAGAACATTTACATTTCATTACAGATGTACACGTTTACTCCTGAAGAATGGATACAGTTCCATAAAACGCGAGCTTTTGTACTTATTGTGTTTAAATCGATCATGTGTTTACTATAATTTTTTATCACAATTATGTATCTTCTGTAATTATATATATGATTTCTTTTGTAATTTTATGGTATTTATTCTAACAATTGATGTGAAAGCCAAGAGGGGTTGTACCTTTAATCTTTCTACATTGATATGTGTCATCATGTGTTTATATATATGTACATATAATATACATATACAGTATAATAGTATACAGACCCCCAGGACAGAGTGAAGATTATGATAACTTGTTGATTGATGAGATAACTCAAATGGCAATGAAGGGAGAGGTTTTGATTATGGGCGACTTCAACATGCCTGACGTTAACTGGAATTCTCAAACTGCTATTACAAGCAGGAGCAGGGATGTAATGGAAGCGCTGAATGGGGTTTCTCTAAAACAGTTAGTAAAAAGCCCAACCCGAGGTGATCATATTCTTGACCTAGTACTGACAAATGGGGATCAACTGTCTGATGTTGAGGTGGGGGAGAATTTGGGTTCTAGTGATCATCAATGTCTTTGGTTTGATATTAAAACAAGAACTGAAAAATCATATACAAAAACAAAAGTTTTAGATTTTAAAAGGACAAATTTTGCTGAAATGGGGAAATTTCTAAAAAATTAACTGAAAGGTTGGAGCAAAATGACAGGAGTAAGTAATCAGTGGGCACTATTAAAGTCTACCATCTTGGAGGCAACTAGAGGCAAGTTAGTAAGAATAAAC
>BLSH010068609.1:418608-436111 GCA_018402905.1 Glandirana rugosa
TCAGTATGATGTGACATGGGTATACTTTAACAACAGGAAAAAAAGTGTATTTATCTCGAAATAAAACCACCATAAATTACTGGTAACAAAACAAAAATAAAAAACTCGTTATTTACCTTTTTTCGATGTTAAAACATTTTTTTAATTAAATAGAAACAAAGACAATATTTTAAATCGTTTAATCATTAAAAAGAAATATTTAATAACGGATTTACATATGACGATATATAGAAACCATTTTTTTTATTGGGTTTAATCACCTATAATAAACCAGAAACACTTTCATTTCAGTCATTGGCACCATAGATTGTAGACTCTATAACTTTCACAAAGACCAAATAATATCCACTAATTTGGGTTATTTTTTTTACCAAAGATATATAGCAGTATACATTTAGGCAATAATTTATAAAGAAAAATTACTAATTTGCTAAATTTTATAACAGAAACAAAGATAAATTAATTTTTTTACAAAATTGTAGCTTTTTTCCATTTATTGCTCAAAAAATAAAAACAAAACAATGGTCATTAAATACCACCAAAATAAAGCTCTATTTATGTGAAAAAAAGGACAACAATTTCATATGGGTACAGTGTAGTATGACTGAGTAATTGTCATTTAAAATGTGAGATCACTGAAAGCTGAAAATTGGTCTGGTTAGGAAGGGGGTTTAAGTGCCCTGTGGTCAAGTGGTTAAAGACAACGGACAGAACCACAAAATCCATTCTCTTTTGGCCCAGTAACCAGTTGTACATCCAAATCTCCTGCAGTACAGATGCAGTCCCAATTATTCCACCTTGGATACAACAGTTTTGGGTTTGTTGGCATTCTAATTTATGACTATATTCATGCTCCAAACCAGTGAATCTAGATGTGTGGTTGACCAGTAGGGCATAAAAGATTTATAGATTTGGCTCTGCATGCTATGGTGAAATCCTTCCTGTCCTGTTCTACTGTAGACATGCTCAGGTCACCTTTTCCTTTGTGTTGGCCTTCTGTGTTTACAAGGACAGCGTTCCTCTCAGCAGCTCATGGCTCTCACAGATCCCTGCCTACCCTGCATGCACTCACGGCGGGCCTGACCAATGAAACACTGCCGGTGGGTACTAGAGCCAGGCTGGGTAGGTGAGATCCGAGGAAGCTTTTGGGGGTGGGAGTTGGGGGCAAGATGAGGGCTGTGGAGGGAGATGTGTGCAGAAGTGGGGGCTGGGGGGAGAGAGATCAGAGCTGAGAAGAGGGGGGGGGAAGAGATATGGACTGCATGTGAAAGAGAGCTGAACCCTGCACACTGTGCACAGCACACCCCCAAAACCCACACTCTGCATGTAGAGCACTCCTCAACCCTGCACTCTGTACGCAGAGCACCCTTGAACTCTGCACGCACCACACTCCTCAACTCTACGCTCTGTACATAGCGCACTCCTAAACTCTTCACTCCGTAAGTAGCGCACTCCTGAACGCCACGCTCTGTACAAAGCACACTCCTGAACTCTGCACCCTCTACATAGTGCACTCCTGAACTCTTCACTCCGTAAGTAGCACAGTCCTGAACTCTGCATACATAGCCTTACAGATTCAACCATCCCTGTGAGGGAAACCATGATGCCAATGCAGCCGATGATGAAATCAAGTTTGACACCTCAGCGCCCAACATACTGTTGATTATAGAAGTTTGTTTCTGGGACTGGGGGAGGTTTACAAAAATGGCAAACAGCATGACACTCATCACATACCATTGTGTAACCTCTGTTTTGAACTCTATATTTTTGCTTCAAAGTGGATCTTCATTCTTTAAGTTAATTTCTCCCAAACCTTTTAGATAATCCCAGATAGTTTGTATACTTTACAAAAATTAAAAACCTGTTTTTTAAATAGAGGAGAGGACCTGGATTTCTTGGCTAGACGAGGATGATGTATGGATCACCTTTTCCTGTTTCCCCCAGAAATGTCTACATCACACATCCCAGGAGGAAGTATTTCAGTGATTGGTGCATGTGTGAAGACAGGCCTCAAACAAGGTACCTCTGGAGGGACCACACACCACAGGATCTTAGCATTGTAGTAGCTTTATAGTAATGGTTCAGAATTGTAGCCATTACAAAGGAAGAACATTATGGCACACTTGTGAACAAAACACTATAGTAGTACAAGGAGTATAGGAGTGCAACCCACTGCATTATGATTTACAGTAGGGTAACGGGAAGACAGCCTCTGCTGGAGGGGTGGCAGTATTTTGCCCTAGCCCACTGAAAGGGATCCTTGGAAGATTCTTTGGCCCCGGACAGTGTCCCTTGCTCTGTCCTTACTCCCAAGGATCCTTTTCCTGCGCTAAGCACTGTCCCTATCTAGTGGGTTTTTCATCCCAACATACCACTCATTCAAAGCATGCCCAAATTACAAAAAATCCCTTATTTAAATGCTCCCTCATTAAGATGGCCACCTAAACTCTCACACCAATTTGGCATCAGTTCAGGTACCTACCTTTCCCAGAGAGGACTAACAAAGTTTCTAAGGGACAATTTCCCTTAACAAATTCCCCTTTTCCTGCTGCATCGGTACAGTGATACCTACAGGAAAGAAGAATGCTTGCACCTGGCTATATGCACACCACAAGATCCCGTGTGCAGAAACCAGTGCCATGTCTGTGCACGAGCAGGAATATTAGGAAATTACTGCAAAGAGGAGCTTCAAGATGGAAGGACAGAAACAAAGCAGCGCAGGACGTAGGCTGCAAAGACGACTACTCTGGACTCCATTGACTAATCATATTAAGACCCCTTTCACACACTGCGAGTTGTCCTGCGATTTGGGACTGCAAAGTCGCATGACAAGTTGTTCCCCAATATTTCCAATGAGTACCATTCATATCTATATGACTTTCAAATCGTGCTGACTTCAAAGTAGTCCCTGCATTACTTTGGTCCAACTTTGATGCAACTTGAGGTCCATAAACTTCAATGTTAAACCCTCAAAGTCTCATGCAAATTGCACCTGAATAATATAGATGCGATTTTTGTATTACTTCTGTATGACTTTGTAATATGTTTTCATTGAGCCAAAGTTGCAACAAAGTTGGACCAAAGTCGTACTGATCCCAAATTGCGTCAAAATCGCGGTAAAATTGTGGCACAATCGCTGTAAAATTATGACAAAAAATCGCAGTAAAATCTGGTCGCACGAGTGTGAAAGGGGCCTAAAGGGACAATTTATATAAAAGAGTGTGAATGTAGTTTACGTACATAGGGTAGAGTTCTTATTTTAGGTCAAAGAGGATCTATCTGGAAATGGTGAATCTGCTGGGAAACAAAAAAGGAATCAAGCTCCATAAATCAAGTAAATGATTCATCTGTATGGTGAGGTTCGACCTGCTATAGATAGATTCCCCTTTTTTTACATTTAGGATGGAAGTAATTATAAGTAAACACCTTCTGTGTTACAAGGGTAATGCTGTACTTACATAGAGCACTGCTGCTGGCATTTATTAGGATTCCATGAATTCCCTCTATATATTTGTCTCTGTGCGGAGGTGGATGTGGGTTGAGGCTCCAGCTGTCAGGTCTTTTCAGGCTCATGGGACAGGCTGACAGCGGCCCCCACCAGCAGCCTGTCTGGAACTGAAGCATTCTCTGCAGTGATAAATTTACCCAGGTCCCCTCCTAATTTCGAAGTGAAGATTGGTAGCTGTTACTTGATTGGAACGAGTCACTCTATATTCAACAAGCCACGAGAAACCCTTTCCACAATTAAAACGCTAGCAGACATACAAGTCAGCAGTTGAACACAATTGTTATTTACATTAAAATATGTATAGGTTTTGTTTTTTTAGGAGCACATGGTAGGTAACTATATTTTAATATGTTTCTGGGGGATTGGGGATTATCACACTCTTGGGGATTATAACACTCTTGAAATCTTTTGGCCCAAAATGGTTGGGAACAGTACTTTTCACTAATCTATTTTTTTAAATTAAACTCCAGATTTCTCTAAATAAACACAAATGAACTGTGTGATCATTAAAAATAAGGTACAACTTGACTTTTACTGAAACCCCCATACTCCACCCTACCCAGACCTCAAACCTAGTCTGAGCTAGAACCCCAACCAGGTGAATAATTACCTTTTTGTGACAGCAGACGCCTTCTCCATCCTTCATGCAGAAATCATCAAGGCAGAGGCGTAACTAGAACCTTCAGGGCCCCAGTGCAAGAAATTATGAAGGGCCCCCTGACCCCTGGCCAGGGCCGTTCCCTCTTTCCACTGATCCTCGGGCCCTTTACTCCTATCGCGGGTCCCTTTATTACGGTACGGCAGTGGGGCCCCATTCACAAGTTCTACAGCAGGCCCCCTTTCTGCCATCTTCGGGGCCTTCCCATGGTGGTGAAATGCCAGGGCCCGATCACAATTGCAACCTTTGCAATCCTGATAGTCCCCTCACTGGTGTCAGCAGTTTTTAATTTTTATTTTAATTTTATTATTTTTTTACCATTTCATTTTATTTCTTTTATAATTTTATTTTTACAATTTTTACAATTGTTTTTAGGAGCTCTGTTGGGGGGCTTTGATGAGTTATCAGGGGTCTAAACAAACCTCAGCTCTCAATTTCCATCTGTGTAGCCTCAGCTGCACAGAATGAATGGACAGTAATAGCTGTGCACCAAACCTCATTCATTCAGAAACGGAAGTATAGTAAAAAACTGTTTACTATGCTTCAGTTATGAATGAACCAATTGGTACCAATCACTGTTCATTCTGAAAAGGAAGGAGCCGGTAAATGACAAATTTACCGACCCGTTCCCATCTCTCCATCATGACACATCTTCTACAGCAGCTGGCAGGAGAGAGGAGGGGGGAAGATAGCAGCTCACACAGGTTTTTAAAAACTTTTATTAAATCAGCTCCGGTGGGCAAAAGAGCAGAAGACGCTGCAGAGAGGGAAAAGACAGAAGACCCCTCAGAAGATAGAAGAGCCCCCCACAAAAGAGCAGAAGAAAGAAGAGCCAGAGAGGGGAGAAGACGCCGGAGCTGATTTAATAAAAGTTTAAAAACCTGTGTGGTGTGGTTTTTATTTTACACTTTTCTTTCAGGTAAATGGGTAGGGGTACAATGTACCCAATACTCATTCACATAGGGTGGGAGGGCCGGTATCTGGGGGTCCCCTTGTTAAAGGGGGCTTCCAGATTCCGATAAGTCCCCCCCGCAGACCCCAACAACCACCGGCAAGGGTTGTCGGGAAGAGGCCCTTGTCCTCATCAACATGGGAACAAGGTGCTTTGGGGTGGGGGGCGCAGAGCCTCCCCTGCCCCAAAGCACCCATACTCCCCATGTTGAGGGCATGTGGCCTGGTATGGTCCAGGAGGGGGGGGGGTGGGCGCTCCCTCATCCCCACCCCCTTTCCCGGATGGATTTTGGGGGGAGCCCCATGCCATTTTTTAAAAAAATTTGGTGCGGGGTTCCCCTTAAAATCCATACCAGACCAAAGGGCCTGGTATGCTCCTGGGAGCTCATGCCATTTTTTTTTTAAATTTGGCGTGGAGATCCCCTTCAAGATCCCCAGAGCATAAGTCACATAACAAAGTTGGATCAGTGAAGACAATGATCAGACTTTGATCCGACTTCAATGCCTTTCAATGGGCTAAAGTAGGATCAAAGTCAGACAAAAGTAGTACAGGAACCCAAGTCGGACCAGTTAAGACGGCTCTCATAGGGAATCATTGTTTTTGTGATGTAATGCGACTTGTGCTCCTAATGTCGGTCCGAGAATCGGACTAGTGTGAACCCAGCCTAAGTGATACAACTAAAGGTTTGGTGGGTAAGGTATGTCTTTTTGCTGATGATATAAAGGTGTGTAATAGGGTTGATATCCCTGGAGGTGTCTGTAACATGGAACATGATTTGGCATTGCTGGAAGATTGGTCAAAGCAGTGGAAACTGCAGTTCAATGTTCCTAAATGTAAAATAATGCATCTAGGGAAAAAGAATCCTTTGGCAGAGTACAACCTTGGGGGTGCAGTGTTGGCTACAGAGGAAAAGGATTTGAAGGTACTTAGAAAAAAAAGGCAAATAGAATTCTAGAATGCATCACTAGAGGGAGGAAGTCAGGATTTCCATATATACTGTAGATCTTTATTGAGACCTCATTTAGAATACTGTGTCCAGTTCTGGAGGCCTCACTTACAAAAAGATATTAATAAGACAGAATGAGTCCAGTGATGAGTAAGGCTACATGTAGTAGAAAAAGGCTAAAAAAAAGCAGTGCCACTTTTTTTCCACGGTTAGCGTTTGGTGGTTATTAATTTAATTGGCCAGAGTACTTGCCATTGAAATAAATAAACACCCAAGCGTTAAATGAGGCCAGCATTTAGGCACTTTAACATGCATAGAAAAGAAAAAAACTGCACAACCAATCCCTGAATATGATTGATAAAGTGCAAATTATAAACATAAAGTGATAAAAACAATCTTATAAAGTGTTTTTTCATATAAAAAAGTGGTATTGAATCAGATATAATGAAAAGTGAAAAAAAATATTAATCAAAAACAAAGGGAGAAAAGTCCAAATATAATCTCCAGAAGTGCAATTGATAGGAGAAGCTTCCTCCACCAGGTGAGAAAGGTTGATTAATGTGGTATCACCAATCTCTGTATAAATCAGGTACTCTTACCAGAATGCCATTGTTTACCTATCTCTAGGCAAACAAAATCCGCCAGCAGATAGCCTCTGTGAGCTTTTAAAACTGTAACTCCGACTTCACTCAGATGGACAATCACCTCCGCATATATAAAACAGAGAAGGGGCCCAGATAGTGTAATACTGTTTATTTAGAACCATAAAAACAGAGCCAAATGGCTACTCATGTTTAGCAGATAAGATATGCGCATATAATCAAACAATGCCGGCTACTCCATGCTACGCCCGTGCTTCCGGGTCACGTGGGGCGATGATGTCAATGCGTCAGACCATCCCGACGTGTTTCGTCATTTGTGACGAAACATGTTGGGCGGTCTGACGTATTGACATCTCCCTTTGTTTACATTAGTTTTTGATTAATATTTTTTTTTCACTTTTCATTATATCTGATTCAATAACACTTTTTTATATGAAAAAACACTTTATAAGATTGTTTTTATCACTTTATGTTTATAATTTATATCTTATTGGTTGTATATACATGATTTTTCAAGCATTTGCACTTTATCAATCATATTCAGGGATTGGTTGCGCAGTTTTTTTCTTTTTCTTTTTTTTTTCTTTTCTATAACTTATATCTAGGTGGTATCCTATTTAATTGCAGCAACTAATGTTTTGTAGATTTACTTTGAAATATACAATAGCGCGGTATCTCTCCAGAAATTGATAAACTTTAACATGCATTTTTGCTGTGTTTGGCATTTTTTGGACAAACATTCCTCTCCTGAACGCGATTCTTCTGTGTTCAGGAGAGGGATGTTTACTGCCCCTATACTCTGCTACTCCTAAACTCTGATAAAAGCCTATGTGTACATGGAACATAGGCTTTTATTGATTTGAGTTTAGGGGATTTGGCGAAAAAAATGGCAAAAGCTCCTAAACGCACGTTTAGGAGCAGCCAGTGTACATGAGGCCTAACAAAAATAGTGAACGTCTGCGGGATAAAACAAATCAGAAGAGACTTCAGGAACTTAATATGTACAGTCTGGAGGAGAGAAGGTAAAGGAGAAATATAACTGAAACCTTTAAATACATGAAGGGGGTGAATGAGGTTGAGGACGGCAGTTCTTTCAATATGAAACCAAGATCAAGAACACATAGACATTACCTTAAACTAACTGGAGGGAAGTTCAAAACTAATCTTAGAAAGTATTATTTTACTGAAAGGGTGGTTGATGCTTGCAATAAACTTCCAGCAGGGGTAGTGAGACAGTCAATAGTAAATGGCTTCAAACATGCTTGGGACAAACATAGATCTATACTAAAACACCAAAAAAAAATGAAAACACCTATAAATAAATAAAAATAAAAAAACATACTTTGTCTTTTTTTCTGCCGTCACTTTTTTATGTTTCTATTATTTCTGTTTGGACAATTGTGCATATCAGAAAAGGGGCATTTTTTTCACAAACTATTCATAAAAAACAGACACTCAGCAACCCTTCTGAAAAGTATCTGGCTCTATTGCTTCTCTTCGTGCTACGGTTGCATTAGGTATGAGCAAATCTGCTCAGTTTTAATTCACCAAGGGTTTAGCAAATCCTGCTTGAAATTTGGGAACCAGGTTGAAGTCTATGGGGGTGAATCCTTTTAGTAAATTCTGTCCAAGGTAACAGGCCTGCTTTGACCGGCAAACAGAAATTGGGCAGGATGCGAGAATGTCCCTGTTCTCACTGATGCAAATTTGTATCAAATGCTCATTAAAAATTAAAGTGATATTAAAGGCATATTTATTTTTCAATTAAAATAAATGAGAGTTCGTTATATATGGAGACATGGAATTAGGCCCCATTAACTAGTATATGTATATAGTATATTCTATATTTGGGGTTAAGAGTGCTATAGCATTTTTTTTTTTTTATAAAGTATAGGTGGAATTAGAGGAAGTTGTTTTGTATAAATATAGTATGTGTAATAGTAAAAGTAAGAATGTGCATTTTTTATCTTTGTTTTGAATTTTTCCCCTTTCCTTCCTTTTTTTTTGCCCTTCTGGCATGAAAATAAAAATGGATCAAATAAAAAAAAAGATTGTATACTTACCTGTTCTGTGCAGTAGCATTGCACAGAGAGGTCCCTCGCCGCCTCTTGAGGGGTTCCATGCTGGCGCTCTCTACTCCTCCCCTCAGCAAGCCATATGCAGGTGCATTCCTGAGCTGGGCTGTGTGTGTCCATAAACACACACAGTGTGGCTCAGCCAAGCCCAACCCCCACCCCCCAGCTCCCATCCTCCTCACAGCATTTGAATGCAGGAAGAGAGCAGTGCTTCTGCACAGGGAGGGCACTGGATTGAGAGAGGTAAGTGTATATGGACGGCTGGCTGTGGTATTGGAAAGTTCTTTTTACCTTAAAGTGGTTCTAAAGTCAGAAGGTTTTTTCTTAATGCATTCTATGCATTAAGATAAAACATCTGTGTGCAGCAGCGGCCCCCCAGCTCTCTCTAATACTTACCTGAGCCCCATCTCGATCCAGTTATGTTACATGAGAGTCTTGGCTGGCCGGGACTCTCTCTCCTCATTGACTGAGACAGCAATGGGGCGCTATTGGCTCCCACTACTGTTAACCAAAGTCAATGAGCCTATTAGGAGAAAGAGGGGGTGGCCCCGAGCCAGGGCTCTGTATCTGAATGAACACACAGCGCAGTGGCTCGGGTACCCCAATAGCAAGCAATAGCAAGAGGAGGATCGGGGCTGCTCTGTACAAAACCACTGCACCGAGCAGGTACGTATGACATGTTTGTTATTTTTAAACAAGAAAAAACTGAGACTTTAGTATTAATGCAAGTAAAATTCAAGTAAAAATGCAAGTTTAATTCAAGTAAAAAAACCTTTTGCCTTTAGAACCGCTTTAAGACACTGCAAATGATACAGGAGTGTAAAAACTGGCAAGTGTCAGGATAATTATATGGTGAAAAAATAGGCAGAGATGTAAAGGCACAAGCCACAGGCAGGTGTTTTCCTTCAAAGAAGGAGGAAGTATGAAAAAGAAGTATAAAATTGGTCAACATTAGAGTTGAGCGAACCCGTGGATGTTCGGGTTCGGTGGGTTCGGCCGAACTTCGGAAAAAAGTCCGGGTTCGGTACCGAACTTGACCCGAACTTTACCCCGAACCCCATTGAATTCAATGGGGACCCAAACTTTTCGGCACAAAAATGACTGTAAAAGAGTCCTGGAAAGTGCTAGAGGGCTGCAAAATGATTTTAGAACAATAATCTGTCCCTTACAGCAACAGCAGGAACCTGACCCTATAGAACTAGAAGATGATTTTAGAGCAATAATCTGTCCCTCTAAGCAGTAGACTCTACCTAGTCCAGTCAGATCTTTCTGTAATGCAGGATGAGATCTGCAATCTGTCCCTAAAAGCAGTAGTAGTAGTAATATCTACATATCTATCTATCTGCAATCTGTCCCTAAAAGCAGTACAGGCGGTCCCCGGGTTACAAACAAGATAGGGTCTGTAGGTTTGTTCTTAAGTTGAAATTGTTTGTAAGTGGGAACAGGTACATTTTTTAAGTGTAGCTGCAGCCAAAACAAATATTTTTAAGCATTTTGGATAGCATGGGGAAGGGGTAACACCCCTGTAATGCTTGTTTTGCTGTCTATGTTTCTGCTCAGAAGATTTCACCTCACTTCCTGTCCCAATGATAATTGGATTTTGAAAATTTTGGGCTGTTGTGGAAACAAGGATTGGTGATAAAGCATCAATGGAGATCCCTTTTTCCCATAATAACTCTTACAGGAGTGAATTTCCCTTCCTAGGGGGAGATTTCCTCTCACTTCCTGTTGTCTCCCTCCGTTTGTAAGTAGGAGTCGTTCATAAGTCGGATGTTCATAACTAGGGGACCGCCTGTAGTAGTAGTAATCTCTACCTATCTATCTATCTGTCCCCCGCAGCACCGGAAGCATCCTCTCCCTACACTACCCAGAGAGCATGTGACATGCAGCACTGTGACTCCAGCCTCATATAGAGGCTGGGTCACATGATGCACTGGCCAATCACAGCCATGCCATTAGTAGGCATGGCTGTGATGGCTTCTAGGGAAAACCAGTGAAACGCTTGTTGATTGGCTGCCCTGCAGCTATTCAACATGCGTGATCAAATACCCGAACCCAGAACTCGAACCCAAACTTTTTTCAAATGTCCGGGTTCGGGTCCGGGTCACGGACACCCTAAAGTTCGGTACGAACCCGAACTTTACAGTTCGGGTTCGCTCAACTCTAGTCAACATCAGATTTAATAAGCAAGACGTGGAAATGCATTAGAGACACCAGGCATATATATGCGGGTATTTCCTGACAGACTCCATGGCAGCATACGTGTGGGTTTAGCCCCACTTCTACTATCCTATAGGACTCCACTCCCATAAATCTTTGCTCTGAGTTCCTTTTTTGTCCTCCTCTGTAGGATCCTTCTACCCGAACTAGCTCCTGTCACGAACAAGCAGCCGAGAGGCGACCTGGGAGAAGGGTCCCTATTCTCCTATAAACCCTAGCTACTAGCAGGGGATGGAGGGGGTAGCATGAAGGAATCGATGTGGAGTCTAGCCATTGGTTAGAGATACAATACACTGGCCGAGTAGCCTAGCTATTAGCAGGTGGCCCTCTCACCCCAGGAAAAGACCACCATGGGCATTATTTCTTGGCTGTCAGTTTGTGGCGAAGGAGTGGTGAGATCGTTTCATTTTCATTTGGCAGCAGTTTCTGTGTGTGTTTGCAGTTTTACCTGTCCGTGCTTCAGTGTCAATGCTCCAGTCGCCAATTCGGCAGGGCTACAGGCTTGGCGGCTTGCTTCCGGGTACTGCGCATGCGTGAGGCCACTCCGGAGTGAGGCTTGGTTCGCGCGCGGTTCCGTCAAAATGGCGGTGGCCACGCATGCGCACCGGCGCCACGGCTGACGTGGCGCTGACGTGGCACTGACATCAGTCTGGGTGCTTTATTTATATAGGCTGGAAGCCTGCAGACGCTGGGAACGTCTTGCAGGCTTCAGCGGCAGCTTGCCAACGCCCTGATCCTTCGACTAGGAGGGGATATGGTGTGTCATGGCTAGTTTGGGGGATGTTCTAGATGACTCTTGTTCCTCTTAGTTACAGCGCCATGGAAATGTCTGGTTCAAGAGACGCGTCACCACCTGCCTGTGGCCAGCTCTCTCGCAGCAGGTACTTGGGGGCCTGCTGGGGGATGGGGCATGGGGTTGGAAGTCTCTGGGAGTCTCCTCACTGTTGTTTTCTTTGTCTTTTCTGTCTTTTCTGTGTTTCCCTTTTTCTTACAGCTCATCAAGGTCTAATCAGCATCGCAGCTCACAGAGGAAGAGTAGTTCCTCTAAGTCCCATGGCCGGCGCTCATCCTCTAGATCCAAGCGTCATGACTCACCTTCCGGTTCGAGGCACCACAGTAAAGATTCAGCGCACCCTTCCACGGCACCCCCAGGCTGACCAACTGAGAATGTGTGTTGGGGGTGCAGCTGCCAAGTACTATTGGGGAAATCCCTCTGCGACCCTTGCTACGCCAAGGCCGTAGGTGAAAGAAGAGGGTCGGAACAGTTAAAAACACTGGTAAAGAAGGCCGTTGGAGAATCTCTAAAAGAGCTGGAATCCGGCCAATCCCACGATTCGCCTGCGGGGCATTCATACTCTCCAGCAAGAGAAACACCAGCTCAGGATACGTGGAATTCTTCTCAACCTAGCCAGTTATCCATGCTCTCGGACAGCGACTCGGAGACGGAGGAACCCTATGGTGGGTTTGACTTTGACCTGGTATCCCCCTTAGTAAAAGCAATAAAAGATGCTTTAAAGTGGGAAGATCCAGTGGCTGCCCCCTCCAAGCAAAGAAAGTACTTCAGACAGCTGAAGAAGGAGCATGTCAGCTTCCCCTTCTTGCCTGAGTTGGGGGAAGTGATCTCCGAAGAGTGGGGTAAAGTGGAGAAAAAGAACTCCATGTTGTCAAAAATACTAAAAATGTATCCCTTCAAGGAGAAAGAACTTGAAGTCGGCGCCCCTGATTGATGCAACCATAATAAAGTTAGCCAGACACGTGACCCTTCCCTTGGAAGATTCGATCTCCTTTAGAGACGCCCTGGACAGGAGAATTGATGCTGACTTGAAACAAGCATACCTCACAGCGGGCATGGCCTGTAAGCCTGCCCTGGCATTGGCAGCAATGTCCAAAGCCATAGAGCTGTGGACCGACAAGGTGGATGAGACGCTCAGAAATGTCTCAGAAGAGGTGGCCAATGGATCCCCGGTCGAGGAACTGAGACTGGCTTTCGCCCTCCTGGGAGAGGCGTCAATTGATATCATTCACCTGGTGGCTCGGTGATGCTTCTTGCTGTGACCGCCAAGTCTGACCTGTGGCTTCACCCGTGGCTGGCGGATCCGGCGTCTAAACAGGTGTGGTGCCGTATCCCGTTTGATGGAACTTCGCTTATCGGCAATAAAATGGATTCTGCCCTAACCTGAGCCACTGGGGGTAAGTCAGGATTCCTTCCCCAGGACTGGCGAAGGCAGGGCCAGAGAAGAGGCTTTGCAGGAAAGCAAAATCAAGATCGAGCCAGGGAGGCACGTGCCTACAGACTGGGCCATGAGTTTTCAAGATCTTGGAAGTTAAGACAGTCTGCCGGCAAGAAAGCAATGAAGAGTGGGACATCAGGAGAGAGGGAAGCATCAAAGTCCTTTTGAGATTGGGCCCGTCTGGACAGGCCAGGCGGGAGCTCGCCTTCTCCGCTTTCGGCATCTCTGGGCGGCCTAGATCCAGGAGTTCTGGGTCATCAAAACAGTTTCAGTGGGCCATGCCTGGTCCTTCAGCAGGTCCCCCAGAAGCAAATTTGTCCCTACCACTCTCTGAGCAGACAAAGAGAAAAAGCAGATCCTACTGGACTACGTAGAATCTTTGTTGGAAAAAGGCGCTGTCATTCCCATCCCCGACGGAGAACGAGGCTCAGGGATTTATTCTCCCCTCTTTCTGGTGCAAAAGAAAAATGGCACCTGGAGGCCCGTTATAGATTTAATCTTCCTAAACCACTTCATCAAAAGGAAAGATTCAAAATGGAGACGTTGTCCACAATCCAGCAAGCGGTCCAACCTGGAGATTGGTTGATTTCCATAGATCTAAAGGACGCGTACTTCCATGTGCCAGTAGAGACAGATTTCCAGAAATTTCTCCAACCTTCCCTTCGGATTGACAACTTCACCACGTGTGTTCTTGAAGGTCTTGTTGGCCATAGTGGCTCTGCTGAGGACCAGGGGGATTTGCCTACATCATTATTTGGATGACCTTCTCCTACTGGCACTAGACAGGGCTCAGTTAATAGAACACAGAAGACAAGTCGTCACCACTCTTCAGGACTACGGCTGGATCCTAAATGCGGAGAAGAGTCAGCTGGAGCCATCACAGTCTCTAGTCTTCCTCGGCTCTCTTCGATACGGCAAAGGGCACCATCTCCCTGCCAGAAGAGAAGATTGTGGCCATTCGAGATCGGTTCCATCCAGCCCTCTCCTCCTCCCACCTCAGTGCTCTCCAGTGCCTGAAGATCATCAGTACCACGGTGGCCACAATCCCCATGGTAAAGTGGGCTCAATGGAGGATGCGAGCCTTCCAGAAAGGCTTCCTGCAACAATGGCACAAGGGCCAACACATTCGCATCACTTCGGCCATGAGATGCTCTCTTCCTTGGTGGCATCAATGGAAGAACTTAACCAACTGTCACTCCATTCTCTCCATATCTGCTGGGAGCCCAGAATGTCCAGGCGGACATCCTCTCGCGAGTCCATCTGGACAACAAATGAGTTGTTCCACCACAAAGAGGTGTTCCGTTGGATCATAACCTTAGGGGTCATTCCAGAAGTCAATCTCTTTGTCTCCCCCCTTACAACAAGAAGCTGGCAAAGTATTATGCAAGATTTCGGGACCCTCAGGCCATCGGGGTAGATGCCCTTACAGAGCAGTGGAAGTTCTGCAGGGCCTACGCCCTCCCTCCAGTTCCAGTCGTGCTCCAGTTCCTCAGGAGACTCAGGAGGGAAGAGGTGGATATGGAAGCAGTGATACCATATTGGCCCAACAGGCCTCGGTTCCCTCTCCTGTTGCTTCTCAGATACCGGGATCCAGTTCCCCTCCCTCTCAGGCCGGACATGTTATCACAAGGGGCGATTGTACACCCATGTCCGGGCCATCTGCATTTGAGGACCTGGTTCTTGAGAGGGGGAGACTGGAGGCTCTAGGTTGCCCAGTAGAGGCTATTCCCACACTCCTGAGTGCAATGAGGCAGAGTACCAACCAGGTTTACGAGCGGATATGGGATAAGTTTGTTGGCCACATGACATCCAGAATCAATTCATGTGAATCCCCAGCAGTTCAGGACGTTTTGAGCTTCAAACAGTCTGGCTTAGACCTGTTCTTATCAGTGGACTCCCTCCGAGTTCAGGTTACAGCGATCACTGCTTTTACAGGAGTTTCCTGGGCCAGACATGCTCTGGTTCAGCAATTTTTCAAGTGGGCAATCAGGCTCAGACCACAGAAAAGACCACGATTCCCTAAATGGGATCATCCTTTGGTACTGGACTTCCTCTCCAAAACGGAAAACCCGTTCTCATTCAAAGAGTTAGTGTTAGTGTTCCTGGTAGCTATTACATCAGCTAAGAGGGTTTTGGAAATACAAGCTATGGGGGCTAGAGAGCCCTTTTTGACCTTCTTCCCGGATAGGGTGGTCCTAATCCAAATGCTGGGATCCAATCCTAAAGTTTCCTCAGTCTTTCATGAGAACCAGGAAATCGTTCTCCCCTCCTTCAAAACACCTGAAGGCCAAGACTTACATCCTCTTGATGTGGGAGCCACCTTAAGACTATATTTGGAGTCTACTGCTCCTTTTCGCCAGTCGGACTATCTTTTTGTCTTAATCAATGGGAAGAAGAGGGGACTTCGGGCTTCCGTCAGATCCATTGCCACATGGGTCGTTCAAGCAATTCAATGGGCCTATAGAGCGAGAGGATTGGTACCTCCACATGCGGTAACGGCGCATTCAACAAGGGTTGTTTCAACCTCATGGGCAGCCGCACGGCATGTCGTGCCCAATGTGATCTGCAGAGCAGCATTATGGTCATCTATTCACACATTTATGTCACATTATTGTGTTGAACCTGCAGCTTTATCTTGCGTGAATTTTGGTTTGAATGTACTGTCAAATGGACGGTGTTAATGAAATCTTTGTTCAGCATTTGTTTTGCCCAAATGTCTGGCGAGTCATTTTCCACACGTATGCTGCCATGGAGTCTGTGCGGAAAATGGAATATTTATCAAATACTTACCGTAATTTTCCTTTCCTGATGGACCCCATGGCAGGAGGAGTCCCTCCCAAATGGCTAAGAGTAGGCCAGTTACGGAACACGGCATGCTGCTCAGAGCAAAGATTTATGGGAGTGGAGTCCTATAAGGTAGTAGAGGCGGGGCTAAACCCCCACGTATGCTGCCATGGAGTCCATCAGGAAAGGAAAATTACGGTAAGTGATAATACATTTTCCATATTTCATTCAAAGATTAAAGCGGTAGTAAACTGCACCTATTTTTTTTTCTTTTAAACCCTGCAAGATAAAGGCATAATGTGCTAGTATGCATCGCATACTAGCACATTACGAAATGCTTCCCTTAGAACGAAGCCTTCCCACACCACGCTGTCAGGCGCTTCCATTCTCACCTGGTCTTCCTTCCGGGTTTGCGTCCTTCGGCGGTCTGATTGGCAGTGCCGTAATGACGTCACTCCCACGCATTCGTGCAGGAGTCACAGACCGGGGCACAGAGCTCTGAAGGGACGACATGGGTATACCGAGTATGCATGCAGCATGAATATCTCCTAAACAGTGCAAGTTTAGGAGATATTCACTGTACCTACAGGTAAGCCTTATTAGAGGCTTACCTGTAGGTACAAGTAAAAAATAAGAGTTTACTTCCACTTTAAAGACTGCAGTTAATAAAGCTGTGTGAAATTACCATAGGGAGAATAACTCTAAACAGTGTATGCCAAACTTTTATTTTTACTTTTACTAACAAGCAGAGCCCTCTGCTTCCTCCTGTACTTAAGTGTATTGTATTTGTACTGTCTACCCTCAAGTTGTAAAGTGATGCATAAACCGTTGTTAAACCCTGTATACTAATAATAATAATAGCTTTTACTTTATTTTTTTAATTTCAATATTTTTCTGGCACTTTACTTTGTGTTGTGAGTCTGGGACAGGAAGTGAAGCGAAATGGCCAGTTTAAGACAATCGCTAATGCTCTTCTTAGTCTATCCAAAACAGAAAAAATAAATTTGGCTATACACATACCCCACTATTGTCACGGAATTAAAACACAATCCCCCGGATCTGGGTATCCTAGAGCCAAGCACAGGAAGACACGTGTCAGTGCTAGAGTTGAGCGAACCTCTGGAAGTTCGGGTTCTGCTGGTCCGTCCGAACTTTGGGACAAAGTCCGGGTCCGGGTCCGGACGGAACCCGAACGATCGCACGGACAACGAACCCCATTGAAATCAATGGGGACCCGAACTTTTATGCACAAAAATGGCTGTAACAAAGTCCTGGAAAGCCCTAGAGGGCTGCAAAAGGAAGTAAAATGGGGGTAAGGGTAGGGCAAGTGCCCTACAAAAAAATGGGGACAGGGAAATAACTGTAAATATTTTTTAAAAAATAAAAACATAAAAAAAGCAAAAATGGAGGTGAATGTGGATCATCTTCAAACTGTGTCTGAAAAGTATTAATTAACCGTAGAAGCCATATAACTGTTCTAAAATCATCTTCAAACTAGGGCAAGTGCCCTACAAATAAATGGGGATA
>BLSH010068609.1:458775-477822 GCA_018402905.1 Glandirana rugosa
TTTATCAGTAAAGCATTTAATGCAAAGACAACAAAGTGGATATGATTTACATTGGTATATTGGGTTTTTCTTCTTTTTCTTATTTTTTTTAATCTTTTTTTTTTTTTTTTTGACCTTTTCTTTAAAGCGTTACTAAACCCAAAAATCGTATATATTGCGGCTTAAAAAATAAAAATACATTCCTTATAAACACGAAAAAACTCTGCAGATATGCAGATAATCCTTCTATTGAAGCTCTCACTGATATTTGTTCCCATGCCATCAATAAATGACATATATTATATAGTGCAGCGCAATAAATCCAAAATAATACATTTATGTTCCACCTGTTTCAAAATGTTATGTATATACTGTATACCCAGCTCGATAAAAATAAAATAATTAAATGCATTGGATTTATTTAATTTTTATTTGAATTTTTATTGAGTCAGCTATATATACATACGATTTTGAAAGAGGTGGGATGTAAGTGAATTATTTTGGAGCTATTGCGCTACACTATATAATATACTGTATGTCATCCAGGGGCAGTTGGTGCTCAATATTTTGGGGGGAGTCACCCCAGAAGAACAAAAGAAAAAAAAAAGGCCTAAAACAGAATAAATTGTAGTATAGTTTTCTTGTACAGTACTAGGTGTGTTTACTGTATTGGATTATGTATTCTCATTATTAGATTGAAGTACCCTTTCTCCCCCTGCGGGTGATCCGGTTCTTCTGGGGTGACTCCCCCGGTGTTCGGTGCATGGGGCCCATGTGGGCAGACTCCCATCATCTCTTGATTTGTTTTAAACCCTGCCACAAGGTGCGACCTTTGGAGGTAGGGTGCATAGCTTTTCTTGAAACTGATATCTATTTAAGAGGTGCAGTCTTAACAATTATTTATGCACTATATGTCTATACTTAAAATGACAGGAACAGAGTACTATAGATGCCTCTACATAAATAAACGAGGCTGGATAAATGAGCATGCACAAAGCCAAGAATAAATAAATATACAGTTGATAAAAAACGAGTACCCACCAAGTGTAGGCACCTCTGTGCAAGAAACTGAGCAAAAATATCAAAAACAGTACTTCTGAAAAGTGACCGAGTGACAAATCACTCTTCAGTATGTGCAAATATAATCTTAAAGTGCTAATGAAAAGTGACAAAGTAATACATCACTCTTTATAATGTGCAAACAATAAAGTCCATATAAGTCCATATGATGGTGATGCAACTCTTATTGTGTTAAGAGAAAAGTGATTTAGTGGGATCGCTTTTCCAAAAACATGGTCATAGAACATAATCCTCCACACATGATCATCCACCTGAGTGCCCTTGATCCAGGCATGCAGTGCCTTAACCACTTCAGCCCCGGAAGGATTTCCAGCTTTAGGACCGGAGCACTTTTTGCGATTCGGCGTTACGTCGCTTTAACTGACAATTGCGGGGTCGTGCGACGTTGCACCCAAACGAAATTTGCGTCCTTTTTTTCCCACAAACAGAGCTTTCTTTTGGTGGTATTTGATCACCTCTGCGTCATTTCTGATCGTCGCTATAAACAAAAGAAGAGCGACAATTTTGCAAAAAAACCCAAATTTCTTACTTTTTGCTAAAACACAAATCCAAAAAAAAAAATATAAAAAAACATTTTTTTTCACCGTTTTTGGCCGATTTATATTCTTCCTCATATTTGCGATAAAAAAACGCAATCGGCGTTTATTGATTGGTTTGCGCAAAAGTGGTCGCATTTACGGATGATGAGAATTCATTTTTGGGGTTTTTATTTTGTTTTAATTTTTTTACTAAAAATGGCGGCGAGCTGCGATTTTTAGCGGTACTGCGATATTGGGGCGGACATGTCGGAATGTTTTGACACTTTTTTGGGACCATTGGCATTTATACAGCGATCAGTGCTATAAAAATGCACTGATTACTGTGTAAATGCCATTGGCAGTGAAGGGGTTAACCTGCAAGGGGCACTCTAAGGGTTAACTGTGTTCCCTGGGCGTGTTCTTACTGTAGGGGGACTTGCCTAGCTGGGGAAAGGAAGTGGTCACAGCCTTCACTTACAGGAAGGCTGTGATCACAGCCCTTCCCCCTCACACAGAGCGGAGGTCCGTGTTTACATACACGGACCTCCGCTCATTCGCTCCGGGGGGGGCATCGCGGGTGGCCGGCGGCAATCGAAGCCGCCGCACCCGCTCCCTGGACCCCCCCGGACACAGTGAGCGCACGCGCGCGCCTCCGGCGGCGCGCGCGCGCTCACAGTGGCTCTGTATCGTGGCCGCCGTCGTATGACGGCGATTCGCGTTACAGAGCCACATTGTCGCCGTCAATTGCCGATCAGCCGTCGGCAAGCGGTTAAAGTGCTCGCACACACCTCCACCCGGCAATCCTATGCGCTCACCTCAATGGGCGACCCCCACTTGGGTCTAGTAAATCAGTCCCCACTGGGGCACAATCCTCCACAGGTTTCAGGAGCGTGGTGCAAGGTGTTTTGCAGCATCAGCATATATCATAAGGATAAAAAAATACTGACATAGTGCTGAATCGTTTAAAACCACAAATTTATTAAAACAATGCAGATTAAAAAAACTCACGTTAGAGTGTACTTCCACCGGTACACTCGGGTAGTACGCTTGGTTAATAAACATCCACAATGAGTAGTCACAGGACCGTAACCTCACGGCTGTTGGTAGTGTGTGCCTGGGTCCACTGTCTGAATGTCACATTAGCTCCTCTCCAACGCGTTTCGTCACCGCATCACGTGACTTTATCAAGGGGTATGCACGTGATGCAGTGACGAAACGTGTCGGGAAGGAGCTAATGTGTTAGATAGACTTAACTAATAAATTAAAGCTGAACTCCAGCTAACACTTTGTCTAGTACAATCATTTTAATTTGTAAAAATAACACAAAAACAGAATTCCCGTACAGGGGATACAAGCAGTAAGGCACATGGAAAACTGCAATGTTAATATGAGGTACAATAAAAGTATAAGACTATCAGACAACAGTGACCTTCTGGTGTGAGACAGAGGTGAACACTGGGTTCCTGAGTCCTGGGACCTGGGAACTGGGGAGGGGGGCAGAAGTCCTGGAAAAGCCAAATCAACTCATGTGAGGGAGAAACAACCCCCCCCCCAAAAGAGGGCGGGAAGAAGAGAAGGGAGCCAGAGAAGCAGAGAAAGGAGAAAAGAGGAAAGAAGAATAGATAAGGTAGAGGAAGTACTCACTAACCAGAGAACCAGTGAGGTTACCCGGGAATACCCAGACTGGTTGGGTGAAGATTAGAAAAAGTATTATACCACCACGTGTCCCACACCTTGAGAAACTTATAGTGGGAGTCATGAAGGATGCCGGTCATCTCTTCATTGACCATTAGGGTTGACAGGATGCTCTTCACCTCCGTAAACAGAACTGTGCGTTTTTTCCAGGCCCTGGTTATAGCGCGTTTGGCAGTAATGAACAGGTAGGGGGCCAGTTTCTGCTGATAAGAAAAGAGAACTGGGACTGGGCAGTGAAGAAGTGCCAACTTAGCATCCTTATAAATATGTATGTGGAAAAGTGTGAACAAAAGTCTGAAGACCCGCAACTAGAACCCCACAAGGCGGGGGCAGGACCACTAAATATAGATCTTGTCTCTGCATCTACCACAACCCCGAAAGCATCTATCACTATCATGGGTTTGAATTTGCAAAGCGGGCCAGGACCCAGTATCAGTGGAGGAGGAACTTATATCCTGCCTTTAAGGTAGCAGTGATAAAGGATCACTTAGCTAGATACTAGACCAGGCTTTGCTCCAATCTTCGGGATTAATGGAAGATACTAGATATGGCTCCAATTTGGTCACATACGAGAGAGGTGCGGAGGTGATATTTGGAATTATAAAAGAGTTCTTCTGGGGGTGGAGGAGCTGAAAGAGGAGGCGGAGTCACTCCACTCTCAGTCCATTTTAAGGTGATGACAATCCAAGGGAGAAGTGTCACCTCATTCCAAAAACTCCGTACTGACCTCAGTACCGGCACTACCGCCATACTGACCTCCAAATGACCGGACACTAAAGGGTCCCTGCCCCTCCGCCATCTTCCCTTAGACCAACCTTGCATTAAAGACGGCCCTGGTCTAGGCCCTGGGACATGTGAAAATGCCCAGTGTGCCCTATGGCCAGTCCGGGCCTGCCAGTGACGAAGCTGAAAACAGCAGAAAAATTCTGAGGTGGGCACTTCATGGATATCATGGAATGAGGACCAGGGGTGAAGGGTACAGGAAATGACGAACCTGTGAGAACCCATTTGCGAACAACAACAAAAATGCATATGGTTGTTCAAACTCCTGGGGGGAACAGGGGGTTATCCAGGAAGAGGAAGAAACTGGGACATAAGCTTACCGGGATACCAAACCGAGTCCCAAAGTTTCAAGCTATGGGCCATAAGAGGGCTCATGGAAGGAGGGTAAAGTTTTGGAGGGAGCCATAGAAAGGCAGAGATAGAGATAGGTGCGCAGTTGGGTATCTCTAGAAGTTCCCAGAGCATAACATCATTTGCTGCCTGGAGCATAGTGAGCTGGGAGATTTTCACCACCAAGTAATATTTTGTTATATTGGGGGCTCCAAGCCCACAATGCAATCTATGGGTGTACAGAGTAGAGCGAGAGACTCTGGGGCACTTGTAGGCCCAAATAAATGAGAGAATCTTGTTCTTAAGAAGGCATAGATAGAAGAAAGAGACCCAGACACATAAGGTCTTGGGGTAGTACAGGAATTTAGGAAGGACGGTCATCTTAACTGCATGAATACAGCCAATATAGTGACCAAGTGCAGGGATGGATAAAAGTTGGCTGCGAAAAGGGAAGAATAAGAGGTGGTTAATTTGAACCCCAAATAGTCTAAAGTGGTGCCCGTGCAGCGGTATGGAAAAATCGATTGGAGGTGAGAGATCAACGACTGTGGGAGGGTAATATTCAGAGCAGTCATTTTATGGGGGTTGACCTGGAGGCCAGATACAGCATGTCAGCGAAACGGGTAAGGAGACGTTGCAGGTTGGGCAGTGTGGTAAGGGGGTTAGTAAGAGTCAAAAGGACATTGTCCACTAACAAGTTCACTTTATAGGACTCATCTGTGCAATGGATACCTGTGATGTTGGGGTCAACCCTGAGCATGATGGCCAAGTTCTAGAATGAAGAGGATTGGGATAGGGGGCACCCCTGTCTTGTGCCCGTATAGATGGGGAAAAGGGTAGAGGGGCAGCCTGTGTAGCAAATAATAGCCAAAGGAGAGGAGTAAAGGGCAAACAACCATGCAAGTATTGATTTCCCCAAGCTGCAACGCTGTAGCACATAGAAAAAAGAACGTACGGGTGGTCCTGCGCTGATGGTTAGGGTGTGTATGGTGGGTAAACAAAACAACTGCCCCTACTGTTACCACCCCAAAGGAGGGGGTAATAAATGAGTGGGAATAAATCTGGTAGGTATAGCGCTGTTCTTGGTATATAAATGTGTAACTGTGATGCTAATTACCCAAAAGGTTGATGTGATAACAAAAGTAATTCCAGTAATTCATAATTAATACATAAATACAACCTTAATAAATAAATAAATAATATACCAGTGCTAATAATAGTGAGGATTCATATACAGGTGCTATCATAAAAAATCCATGGTAAAGTTCATAAAAATTATACAGAAAAAAAAGTCCATATGAAAAGTGATCTGTGCAAAGTGACTGGTACTCTTCAGTGACTGGATATTGCTGCCCCCCCCCCCGTGGTAATGAACTCAGCAGAAGACTTCACCCCACAAGGAGGTGCAGCGCTTTCCTGGTGTTTAATTACAGGTGCTCCTTAGTGACTTTGTGCTCCTTATGTGCCCCTTATAGATGTGCACTTACCAGAGAGTTTCACCCCTTCCCCGGGTACAGCGTTTCCACAGTTGTACGCCACTGTGCAGCCACTGTGACCTCAGTACTCTCCCTCCTCCTTACTGGCCTCCGTCCCATATATAGATATATATATATCTATATATATATATATATGAAAAAAATATCCTCAAAGAGTAGTACCTTTTAAAACTGCTTTATTAGGGTACTACAATTGTCTCCAAACATGAATAATCCATTCAGTGGCTTTAAAACATTAAACAAAGTGTATCAGTTGTTTAATATGGACTCTGCCTCTCACTGTTGTCTTCATCTCAGTTTTTCAAACTCTTGAAGTCATACATCACAGGGAGAGGAACCCATATGATAAATTCAGGAATCAAGGACAAGCTTGAAAGTGACTTGAAAGCTAATGGAGAGTCCAAATACAGAAACTTCTGACACTAATTCATACCACTTCCTTCCAACGACAGGCAAAATCTAAACATGGTGTGACCCTCTGGGAATGATGAGGACGGTGTGGGAAGATAAACACTACCAACTGCTCAAACATCACCTGGCAGTCCATATGTCCTCAGAACCTACTGCCTTCTAAAAACCATCCATAAGGGGCACATAAGGAGCACAGAGTCACTAAGGAGCACCTGTAATTAAACACCAAGAAATCGCTGTATCTCCTTGTGGGGTGAATTCTTCTGGTGAGTTCATTACCACTGGGAGGGTGGCAGCAATATCCAGACACTGTGTAGCACACAGAGCAGATAATCCCAGGAAAGGGAGTCAAACTCTTTAAATGTCGAGCAAAAGAAGAAACCCAGTTATTCAGCAAGTGAGTTAGATAAACCACTTTACGGATATTATCCTCTGCCAGAAGACCTGGCACAAAACTTACAAACTTTGTGAATCAGGGAGCATAAGTATTTATTGTTGCGGTTGCACAAGATTTCCCCCCCCCCCCACCAGGAGAAGGCAATGGCCTGGCAGGAGGGATTCCCTCATCAATGCTGTCTGTGTTGATGGGGGAATCAAGCAAATTTCTTTCCTGCAACCCATGGTCGCAGGAAAGAAATTTGCTCCATGTATGGCTGGTTTAAGTCTATTGTTTGTTAAGGTATTTATCCAAGTAATGATATACCTAGTAGTAAGTAGTCACATTCATCTTAACATGTTCTGTTATGTTATGTTGAAGACCTTTGGCCACTCATCCAAGTAGCTTCCTTGGTTCTAATGAGTGTCCCGAACATACCTCAGTATTTATACCCAATTGGGTAATTCGCAATCCAAACATAATGGAATGTGCCAAGACATATGTTGGTTGTCCAAGGTTTTGCCATTTCATGGTTCTTCTCCTACCTATCTCCTACCTATGCTTTCAGTGTCACCTACAACTCTATCTCTTGCTCTCCTCTTTTTCTTTTCGTAGGTTCTCCCAGGGCTCTGTCCTCATACCCCTTCTATTCTTTATCTATACATTTATTTTGGTCAATTTATAGTCTGAAAACTCTTGTTTGTGAAATTTCCCTGTTCTAATGACCTGATCCTAATCAATTACTATGATACCAAAAACAGCAGGTGGTAATCATCACATTGCATGACTTAATGTGTGAGCTGTTGTCAAATTGCTGGGTAGGAGATATTAAAACATCATTATATATTGGTGACAGATTGTTCCCTCCCACTGTCCATCTTCTTCTGGGCCTCTATGTATTGCTGTTTCTTCTTTGTTCAGCATTCAGTTCTGTCCCATAGAATTCTCCATATACACTTCTTCTCCAATAAGGTGCTTACCCCATGGAGTACCTTCTCACACAGTCCTTCCCTATATACAATGCTTACCCCATAGAGTTCCCCACATGCAGCCTTCCTACCATACAGTGCTTCCTCCATAAATCTTTATCCCCATACCTACCGCATTGTATCAAAATTCCACAGGAAGTGATCCCATCCATTCTCAATGCCACTCACTCAAACACAGCCAACAATATTCATAAAGACTAAGCCCTATTGGGTGAAGCATGTTAGAGGAAGCAATACATTAGGAGGGAACTGCTACTGTGGCTAAACCTGTATTACAGCGCCATCATCTATTTGCAGTGGCTCTTTCTTTACCTACCGCCATCAATATTATTGCTTAATACCACCCAGCCACTGAAGGCTGAATATGCAATGGCAAGAGGGAACACCATAGCTGAGTGGATTTTCCAGAGCTACTGGTACAGTCCGTCATGTTCCACTGAAAATGGTAGACAAGTTGGAAATCCAGCACTGCACAAGTAAATGTATACTGCTGTGTTAACCCAGTGCAATGAAGGCTTTCTCACCATATGGGTCTAATTATTGCCATTTGTTCATACATACTTGAACCTCACTTATTAACAATATTTAATTTAATATTTTCAGGGTTAAGAAAGAAAAACTTACATGTATATTATATGGCTGCTAGGAATGTTTTTTTGAATTAGAATTATTTACATTTACATGTGATATAAGCCTGTTCACATACCGTATATCCTCAACAATAAATTATGTATACTGTACATTTATATATATACTCTGCTCTATGAGCTTCACCCGTGTTCTGCTCATTCTGCTTTTTTTAGCCCTCTTCACCCCACATGAAATGTGACCCCGGTCCCTCTCCTCTGCCTCTTGTGAAGTGGTTTGAATTCTTCACTTGCATGCAACATTTCTGGCTTGGGATCGGCCTGTAGTTGTGCAAATGGCACACAAGTTAGCTTTTCCACTGCAGAGGCCGGGGACATTAAAATTAATTTATCCCTATACTGGCTGAAAACAAATCTGTTATCCAGGTAATAGGATGAAGCTGGAGCATCAATTCCATTAACTATGTGTCCATGTGTAGCAAATAGCCAAGACAAAAGATATGTTACAATTAAATTGTCTGATCCATCCAGCCATTAAAGCCTCGTACACATGCGCAGATTGTTGGCCAACCGAACGTCCAACTTTTGTCCAAATTGGCTGTTGGCGGTCATGTCTAGCGTACTGACGGTAGTCAAGTAATCTGGCAACAAAGCCGAACGTAGTGACGTGTTACGATTGTATAACAAGGAAGTTCAGGTGAATGCGATTTGTGAATTAGGAACACAGGTTACACGACCGAACACTTCCTGGATTCCGAGCATGTGTGTTTGCACTTCCAACTTTTTGTTGGCCAACTTCTGTACACACGAGCCAACAATCGGCCATTGCTTTGTTCGCCAACAAAAGTTTTCTAGTCTTGTCAGCCAATTTCTGTTGGACGACCATTGGAAATCGGCTGTTGAATGGTTGGATTATCGGCCAACAGGTTGTTGGACGACTGTTGTTGGCCGATAATTGGACAGTGTGTACAGGCCTTTAGTGTTCCAATCTTAAAATAATTAACCAGTGTTGGGAATTTTTTGTTCATTTTTTTCCCCCAAAATTTTCCATCATTTTTGTAGTTTTATTTATTACGGCAGCCTTTTTCGACCAGAGTGCCCAGGCACCCTGCCAGAGGCGTAGCTAGAGCCTTCAGGGCCCCGGGGCAAGAAATTATGAAGGGCCCCCTGACCCCTGGCCAGGGCCCTTCCCTCTTCCCACTGATTCTGGGGCCCTTTACTCCTATCACGGGTCCCCTTATTATGGTACCGCAGCGGGCCCCATTCACAAGTTCTGCACCAGGCCCCCTTTCTGCCATCTTCGGACCTTCCGATGGTGGTGAAATGCCAGGGCCCGGTCACAATTGCAACCTTTGCAATCCTGATATTCCTGTACTGGTGTCAGTAGTTTTTAATTTTTATTTTAATTATATTTCTTTTACAATTTTATTTTTACAATTTTTTACATTTTTTTTAGGAGCTCTGATGGGGGGCTTTGACAAGATATCAGGGGTCTAAACAAACCTCAGCTCTCAATTTCCATCTGTGTAGCCTCAGCTGCACAGATTGAATGGCCAGGAATAGCTGTGCAACGAGTCTCCCATTCATTCAGAAACTGAAGTATAGTAAAAAATAGTTGACTATGCTTCAGTTACTATATAATTTAGTACCAATCACTGACTCTGTTCATTCAGAAAAGGAAGGAGCTGGTAAATTACAAATTTACCGACCCGTTCCCATCTCTCCATCATGACACATCTTCTACAGCAGCTAGCAGGAGAGAGGAGGGGGGAAGACAACAGCTCTGTGGGGGGGACCAGGGAAGCACACAGGGACCTGGGAACAGCAGAAGACGAGTAAACTGAATAGAGGAAAATGGAGGAGATTGGGTCCTCTAAATGCCACCCCCGCCATCCCTCCTATTCAGGTGTACAAGGGAGGCACACAGGCCCCCTTGACCATGGGGCCCGGTTGCAGTTGTAACCCCTGCAGCCCCTATCATTACGCCCCTGCACCCTGGGGTGCCTTGAGCTTTTTTAAGTGGTTCCTTGGCAAATGCTGAAAAGTTGCATCAAAATTGTATACAAACCAGCGGGTGGAATAAGCCTGTTGTTTAGTTACAACAGGCACCTGCACACCATCCTTGTTTGCCCCTCCCCTGCCCCTCTCTGTCAGAACTGGGGTCACATTGCTAAGTAAGGGAGAGGAACTGAGGGAGAAGAGAAACACTGGAATACTAGTCAGTACCAGTGTGCAAAGGCATATTTGCTTTGAAAGAATAAATCATCTATATATGTTGGGTGTCCTACGTATGTGGATGTTGCTGAGTTATGTAGAACTATTAACTTATTTTTTTACATTTTAGAATGGGGTGTTTCAAGATTGTGCATAATTTTAAAGGGTGCCTTGACTGCAAAAAGGTTGAGAAACACTGTATTAGGGTATATGGGGTAAATAAAAATGTCTTGTTCCCCAAAGTGCTGTCATCCCTAATAATTATACCATTTTGCATCCGTTGAATGGGACTTTAAATTACAGGACTTTAGAACATATAAACCAAAAATAATTTTATGTAAACATATATAATGTTTATTTATACAGACTTATTGCACATATTGTCACATAAAACACGTAAACCATACTCAGTATATGAAGTTCACCGCTAAAGGTATTCATTGAAACCGCCAAAACAAATGTTAATCCATTACATAGTGCTATTTCCTCAAATGTAACTTGGTCAACACATTTTGCACGTTTTCATTTTCCTCATGACTATGGTAAAACAGATATCAATCCCCCAAAATACCATATAACCATTATAACATCCTGCCCCTTTTACCAACTGTTCTAGAATAACTAGACAACACCATTTGGAGTGAAAATTGACTGTAGCAGCCATTTATTAACACATAACCAATACAAAACATTCCTTTAAGCAGAAACGTAATAATATCAGTGATAAACAATAATCAAGGTTGCCGATCTTTGAAGGCACTAAAGAACCAAATAATTTTGTTTTTGTATCTGCATAACCACTTACAGGTCCCCAGCCGCAACACACCGACTCGGGGACAATCCCAACTATCCACATTCTCCACGGATACCTGTATGTCCCAAATGCCCAGTTAAACCTGGAATTTTACAGAGGACCCCATACCATAGATGGGTCCTGACTATGCAATATCAATGTTACTTTAGAAGGCCTCCAAAGATTCCAACCACCGAGCCAGTAAACAGCCGAAGAACACCAATCCAAACGTGGGCAGGAGGGTGGGAAGTTTCTTGTTCATCTGTTGAGTTCAAAATGCATGGAATACTCCTTAATCCCACCTATACCGCATAGAAGCCCCTCCTAATCCTTCAAGACCCCCAATCCTGGTATGTAGCCTTCTATCTCCTGACTGAGCTGTTAACCCTCTATCTGCATGTTTACCTAGTCATGCCAGCTCTTCACTTTTTTTTTTTTGCTTTGGGCCTATCTGGACTGTAGGAGAGATATTGCCAATATACTGTGGTGGTCTATCATCTGATATTAGAGATTTTATGGTGATTTATTTATTTAGCCTAAAATAATAATAATTGGTACATATAATTAAAAGATTTTGTACTGCTTCCTGCTCAGGTAAGCAGCAAACAATAATTACCTGGGCAAGGAAGCAATATATAGGGAGAGATTTACTAAAACTGAAACTTGCAAAAGGTGGCGCAGTTCTGCATAGAAACCAATCAGCTTCCAGTTTTTTTTGTCAAAGCTTAATTGAACAAGCTTAACCACTTGCCGACCGACCGCCTGCCGCAGCATGACGGCGGCAGTGTGGCTCATTATCGCAAACCGTTGTCACATGGACGGCGGCTGCGTTAACTAGTATTGTGAGCGTGTGTTCCGGGGGGGCCAGGGAGGGGGTAGGGCAGACTCTATCGCTACTGGCTACCCGCAATCCCCCCCCCAGGAGCGACAGAATGGAGGTTCCTGTATGTAAACACGGGTCTCCGTTCTGACAGAGGGGGAAGGGCTGTGATCACAGGCTTCCTGTATATGGAAGCAGTGATCACTCCCCTCCGCCAGCCAACCCAGCCCCCATACAGTTACAACACACTGAGGGAACACAGTTAACCCTTAGAGAGCCCCCTCCAGGTTAACCCCTTCACTGCCAATGACATTTATACAGTAATCAGTGCATTTTCATAGCACTGATCGCTGTATAAATGGCAATTGTCCCAAAAAAGTGCCAAAAATGTCCGCCACAATATCGCAGTACTGCTAAAAATTGCAGATCGCCGCCATTACTAATAAAAAATAAAAAAAATAAAAACCTCAGAAATGAATTCTCATCATTAGTAAACGCGGCAACTTTTGTGCAAACCAATCAATAAACGCCGATTGCGATTTTTTTTTACCAAAAATATGAGGAAGAATATAAATCAGCCGAAACCGATGAAAAAAAATGTTTTTTTATTTATTTTTTTGGATTTTATTTTAGCAAAAAGCAAGAAAATTGATTTTTTTTGCAAAATTGTCGCTCTTCTTTTGTTTATAGCGGCAGTTAGAAATGACGCAGAAGTGATCTAAGACCACCAAAAGAAAGCTCTATTTGTGGAAAATAAAAGGACACAAATTTAGTTTGGGTACAACATCGCACGACCGCACAATTGTCAGTTAAAACAACGCAGTGCCGAATCGCAAAAAAGTGCTCTGGTCCTAAAGTGTGAAATCCTTCTGGGGCTGAAGTGGTTAAGTTAGAAGCTGAGTGGCTACCATGCACAACTACTATACTCTCCAGTTTTAGTAAATCAGCCCCATAGTGTCTAATTATATGTACAGATTTGTATTATAGTAGATTAAATGAATAGCTCACTATAACATATGTGATGTCAAATGATAGACCATCACCGTACACTGTTTAGTCAATACTTTATGACCACTTACCTATGACAGCCCCCTTTTGCCACCAAAACAGCCCTGACCCATCGAAGCAGGGACACCACTAGACTTCTTGGGGTATGCTGTGGTATCTGGTACCAAGCTGTCAGTAGCAGATCCTTTAGATGTGAGGTGGGGCCTCCATGGATCGGACTTTTATCTACAGCAAATCTCAAAGATGCTCAATTCGATTGATATCTGGAGAATTTGTAGGCCAAGTCAATACCTCAAACTCATTGTCGTGTTCCTCAAACTATTCTTTAACCATTTCTGCAGTGTGGCAGGGTGCAGTATCCTGCTGAAAGAGGCCACTGCTATCAGGTAATAACGTTCCCATGAAGGGGTGTACTTGGTCAGCAACAATGTTTAGGTAAGTGGTACGCAACATCACGTAACATCAAGTAACATCCACATGAATGCAGTGGCGGTTGGTGGCGGTCGCCCACTCCGTCCCATGTATTACACATATTGTGTCAGGAGTATACAGTTTGGCATCACAGGTACATCCAGTAACAGTATACACAGCTCAGCATCACAAGTGGGGTATATACATCCAGTAACAGTATTCACAGCTCAGTATCACAGGTGGGGGTATATACATCCAGTAACAGTATTCACAGCTCAGTATCACAGGTGGGGGTATATACATCCAGTAACAGTATACACAGCTCAGTATCACAGGTGGGGGTATATACATCCTCTCACAAAAGCGAGTACACCCCTCACATTTTTGTAAATATTTTATTATATCTTTTCATGTGACAACACTGAAGAAATTGCATTTTGCTACAATGTAAAGTAGTGAGTGTACAGCTTGTATAACAGTGTACATTTGCTGTCCCCTAAAAATAACTCAACACACAGCCATTAATGTCAAACCCCTGGCAACAAAAGTGATTACATCCCTAACTTAAAATGTCCAAATTGGGCCCAATTAACCATTTTCCCTCCCCAAAGTCATTTGACTTGTTAATGTTACAAGGTCTCAGGTGTGAATGGGGAGAAGGAGTGTTAAATTTGGTGTTATCGCTCTCACTCTCTCATACTGGTCACTGGAAGTTCAACATGGCACCTCATGGCAAGGAACTCTCTGAGGATCTGAAAAAAAGAATTGTTGCTCTACATAAAGATGGCCTCGGCTATAAGAAGATTGCCAAAACCCTGAAACTGAGCTGCAGCATGGTGGCCAAGACCACACAGCGGTTTAATAGGACAGGTTCCACTCAGAACAGGCCTCACCATTGTTGACCAAACCAGCTCAGTATCACAGGTGGGGGTATATACATCCAGTAACAGTATGCACAGCTCAGTATCACAGGTAGAGGTATATACAGCCAGTAACAGTATACACAGCTCAGTATCACAGGTAGGATATATACATCCAGTAACAGTATACACAGCTCAGTAACACAGGTGGGGGTATATACAGCCAGTAACAGTATACAGGTCAGTATCACAGGCGAGGTGTATACAGCCAGTAACAGTATGCAGCTCAGTATCACAGGTGGGGGTATATACATCCTGTAACAGTGTACAGGTCAGTATCACAGGTAGGGGTATATGCATCCAGTAACAGTATACACAGCTCAGTATCACAGGTAGGGGTATATACATCCAGTAACAGTATACACAGCTCAGTATCACAGGTAGGGGTATATACATTCAGTAACAGTATACACAGCTCAGTATCACAGGTAGGGGTATATACATCCAGTAACAGTATACACAGCTCAGTATCACAGGTAGGGGTATATACATTCAGTAACAGTATACACAGCTCAGTATCACAGGTAGGGGTATATACATCCAGTAACAGTATACACAGCTCAGTATCACAGGTAGGGGTATATACATTCAGTAACAGTATACACAGCTCAGTATCACAGGTGGGGGTATATACACCCAGTAACAGTATACACAGCTCAGTATCACAGGTGGGGTATATACATCCAGTAACAATATACACAGCTCGGTATCACAGGTGGGGGTATATACAGCCAGTAACCGTATACAGGTCAGTATCACAGGTGGGATATATACAGCCAGTAACAGTATACAGGTCAGTGTCAGAGGTGGGGGTATATACATCCAGTAACAGTATACAGGTCAGTATCACAGGTAGGGGTATATACATCCAGTAACAGTATACAGGGGTCAGTATCACAGGTAGGGTATATACATCCAGTAACAGTATACAGGGGTCAGTATCACAGGTGGGGTATATACATCCAGTAACAGACACAGCCTATGCATGCCCCCCTCCCCACAGGCTGCATCCGACACTGCCATGTGGAGAGCAGTTCTGCTCTCTTCAGCCAACATTGCCGCAGTGCCTGCCTTACCTGAATATGGAGTAGCCACTCCATGTCAGCTCAGCACTGCCAATCTCTCCGTGCCCATCGCCACACAGTCCCGCCCCCGCCCACTGCACCTCTTTGGTGCACTTACTTTCACTTTTAGGACTGGCCAATAGGCTCACTAGTGAAAAAAAAGTCAGTATACCGGCACCTCCTTTAGGAGGTCGGGCTGGCTTTTCTTTTTTCTTCTTCCTTCCCAGCGGGGCGGCGGCGCCCAATCGCCCTTTATGGACCAGCCGCCGCTGCATGAATGTCAGGACCCAAGGTTTCCCAGCAGAACATTGCCTAAAGCATCACCCTGCTGCCACCAGCTTGTCTTCTTCCTATACTGCATCTTGGTGTCATCTCTTCCCCAGGTAAGTGACGCACACACACCCGGACATCCACATGATGTAAAAGAAAACACGATTCATCAGACCAGGCCACCTTCTTTGATTGCCCTGTTGTACAGTTCTGATGCTCACGTGCCCATTGTAGGTGGTTTTGGCTGTGGACACAGGTCAGCATGGGCACCCTGACAGCTATGCGAGCCCCATACACAACAAACTGTGATGTACATTTTTTCTTATTTCAACAGATCAACTTCAAGGGGAGCATGTTAACTTGCTATGTAAAAAGAAGAAATGGCCACACACTGGAGCAAAACCAAATAAATGCTTGTAAGGAGTATTTATTGCCACATGCCATACAAGTAAATAGAACCAAGGTTAACGCGTTTCACATGGACATACTGCACTTGCTCACAACTTAAATATAGGCTATTTAAAGCTGTGTCCGAAACAACCCATGTAGAGAAATCAGCTGATATACATAAGCAATCACAAACATACAAATTAAAATAATTTCATGGTCTAAACATTAAAACACACTAGAAAAAGAAAAATAGAAGAAAAACCAACAGTTTCACCTATAACCAAAGTAGTATTAGCCATAATAATAATAATAAGATGTAAAGTAGATAAAAACACCAACAAGAAACAAATGGAATATATGAGCTATGGATATACAGCACACATATCTTATTGATACATACACACAGATGCACAAATACGGTAAGGCGTGTACCATATTATGTATAAACCTATGTCCAAAAAAGGCAAATATATCCATTATCGCATCACATTGTACACCTGTGTATCAGTCATCAATCAGCTGTACTCTACTACATGAATATAAACTAATCAAAATAGTAGCAAAAAAGTAGCCAAAAATCCAGCATAGTGATGACAAAAGATACAATGTAGCAAGCCTTAAACTGTATATACTGTATAATATGGGAAAAAATACATGAATGGCAATACTACCCAAACATGAAAGAAAGCAATCAACCAACCCATATAAAGAACTAGAGATAGTTGATCGCCCATCAAAGCCAAATCACAGGTTGAGAGGGTATTGTCATGAAATTAATGTTTGTAACACTCCTATAGTACGATTTTAATAGATGTTAGGGTAAATAAATATATGGAAGAGACCAAGAAATGTAAATGATTGGACCATCCACTCATAAAAATGTGTAATGTCCCATTCAAAATTCAACCTACATGTTTTAAACTGAAAAATCCAAAAAACTTCCCTTTTGCAGAGAAGTTTAAAGACATCTCCCCCTCTCTTAGGTGTAGCGATCTTCTTAATAACCTGGACCTATTGAGAGTAGTGGTAAATGATTCTTACTCTGAATGGTCTAAGGTTATCAGTGGTGTACCCCAAGGTTCAGTGTTGGGACCCTTACTTTTCAATATATTTATAAATGATATAGGGTCTGGGATTAAAAATACCATTTCAGTGTTTGCAGATGACACCAAGCTATGCAGTGGAATAACGTCCTTACAGGATGTCTCCAACTTACAAGCCGACCTCAATGCACTGTCTAATTGGGCGACTATGTGGCAAATGAGGTTTAATGTTGATAAATGTAAATGTATGCATTTGGGGGCTAAGAATATGCATGCATCGTACATACTAGTGGGAGTACAACTGGGGAAATCCATTGTGGAGAAGGATCTGGGGGTTTTGGTAGATCATAAGCTTAATAATGGTATGCAATGCCAAGCTGCGGTTTCCAAAGCAAGCAAAATCCTTTCCTGTATTAAGAGAGGTATGGACTCCAGAGATAGAGACATTATTTTGCCCCTGTACAAATCATTAGTAAGACGTCATCTGGAATATGCAGTTCAGTTTTGTGCACAAGGGGGCACTCTTTACGTCTAGAGGAAAAAAGATTTCATCTCCAAATACGGAAAGGTTTCTTCACAGTTAGAGCTGTGAAAATGTGGAATAGACTCCCTCCAGAGCTAGTTTTGGCCAGCAGGCTAAATTGCTTTAAAAAAGGCCTGGATTATTTCCTTAATGTAAATAATATAACTGGGTACTAACATTTTTAGGTAAAGTTGATCCAGGGTGAATCCGATTGCCTCTTGGGGGATCAGGAAGGAATTTTTTCCCCCCGCTATAGCAAATTGGATCACGCTTTGCTGGGGTTTTATGCCTTCCTCTGGATCAACTGTGGGTGAAGGATTGTATAAGGGATTGTATGGTTATATATGTTTTTTCTGTTTTGCTTTTTTTTTTTTTTGGTTGAACTAGATGGACTTGTGTCTTTTTTCAACCTGACTAGCAATGTAACTATGTAACTATTACAGTGATACCTTGGTTCATGAACTTAATTTGTGAAACGACTCTGGTCGCAAACCGACCGAATTGGTCGTGAACCGAGGCAAATTTTCCCATAGGGTTCAATGTAAATCTGGTTAATCCACTCTGACCTTTTTTGTTTTTGAACCACAAAAATATGAAACAAAGTACAGTATAGAGAAGAAGAAGAGAGAGATGACTTCTGGCATGGAGGAAGGCGGGTGGGAGGCGGTTTTTGTTTGGAGGGAGAGTCCCCCTCCATAAGTGCATTGGGGAGATATCCTTCGGAGTTTCCTCTCTTCTTAGTCTCTGAGCTGCAGTTTTGCTGAAAAATCTGTCCAATGTCACTTGTCTTTTCCTATGCTGCATAACCCTCCAGAAAAGAGAGACCACGTTATCGTTCATCAGATTTAACACTCTGTTCATTACAGTTATGTTGGGGTGGTGCTTCTCAAAAAAATTATGCAACTCATTCTATTTTTCCATAATGGATTTTATGGCATCACTGCTAACCTCCTCTCTGTCTTCCTCTTCCTCAGTGGAATGCTCCTCAATAAGAGCCTTGTGCTGCTCACTGTGGAGTTCAGAAAGTTCTTCTGTGGTCAGCTCCTCCTTATGTTCCTCAACAAGCTCCTCTACGTCTGTACCATCAAGGTCCAGACCCATACTCTTGCCCATGGGCACAATCTCCTCCACTACCTCTGCATCAGACCCTTCAAAGTCATGTTCAGTGACACATTCTGGCCACAGTTTCCTCCAAGCTGAGTTTGAGGTTCGGTGAGTGACCTCTTCCCAGGCTTTGTCAATGAGGTTAATGCAGTGGTGAACACTGAAATGTTTATTCTAGGATTCTTTCAGACTCAAGGATGTCTCTTCGGTGACATTAAAACACCTAGTGAAGAGCGCCTTTGT
>BLSH010068609.1:494216-509364 GCA_018402905.1 Glandirana rugosa
AATGATCATCTTCTGAGTTTATTAATCAAACCCTTCCAGTCAGAGACCTAATAATTACAAATAGACTAGATCGGTTGGAGATTAACCGGTGTTGTAAGACTCCATACCGAACCCTTCTACTATTTACAAAACCTCGTGGAAAGGTTTTGAGAGAAGGTGGACCCCGAATAGGGATCCTCCTCTGGACACATTTCTTGAAAAGAATCCCGGACAGGAGTCGTACTCGGTACACGACTCCCAGGAATTATGGTTCGGGTTCACCCGACTTGTCTCTATGAAAATGGACTTCTCCCAACGTATTCAGACAAAAACACCATAGGCAAAGTTCCTTTTCCTAGCTCTTACCCAGCTCTTATGCAACCCTCTTCAGGTAAAAGTATCTCTGTTCAGCCCACTTGGGCTTGGTATTAAGGACCCTCAGCACATGGCTCATGCTGAGGACAGGCCCTAAGAAAAGTTCTTTACACAGGTCTCCTCCTAGGGATAAGCCCCAGGTGGAAGAGAGTTTTGGAAAGGTGCTCCAAAACATTTATCATCTTCCCAAGCCATACCTCAGAATGTTGTGGCCAATTAGAGGTTGGCTAGATCAGATAAACATTAATAATCCAGAGACTGACCTTCCCAAACTAATTATTTGAGTCTTCTACTAGTAACATATGGAAGAAATCAATCCCTGAGTTTAAGGAAAACCTGCAGAATTCAGAAAAAAACATCAACTCAGGCTGGTTACAGCCTAGCAGTAACGCATTCCATTTTTTTAGAGATGCAACTGCATAGGACATGGTTGCTACATGTCCTACAAAGGTAGAGTTGATTTTTACATAGTTTTCACAGCTGTTATCTGGGGATTGCCAGGCAGCTGTATGAAGTAAGAGTGAAAAAGAGCTTACAACAGCCTCAATGTACAGGTAATGGGATGGGATAGCAAGAGGTATAGCATTAGCAAGAATCACGTTAAGAACAAATAACTAAAGCTGGCTATAGACATTAGAAAAAGGCCAGACTGCCTAAATACCACATATACATGAACTCTCCTTTTGACAGACTACGTGTTTGTTTGCTATGGACTGCAATGGCTTGGATGAAACCTCAGTAATGTGTAAGCAACCAAATTTCATGCAATATCATCATCTTACAATCAAACAATTGTTTACCATATGTGGATGCACCCTAGGATAGCAAAGAGGATGCCTGAGATTAGGGACACAGGAACGGCACACAGCAAGGAGATGATTCGATAGCACCATAGCTTAGAGGATTCAAACAAGATATCACTCCAGGTCCAGACTTTGTCAAAACTGTGGAATGAGTCCGGTTCAGCTAGGACATCTGAAAAATCTACCTGCAACAAGAGATACAATGACAGTCAATTTGAAATGGTTAAACAGGGGAGACTCTGCTTGCAGTGCACTCATGCTGGAACACAAAAAGTCAGTGGACCTTTGACAGTGTCACATTTTGGTAAATATGAATCTGACATGTGCTGCATTTTAAGGGTCAGTCTACCCAAAGAAATATGTAGCACCCTTTAGCTAGGTGCTAGTGTACATAGTTGTTAGAGTAGGTAAATTGGGGTTGAATCTGGGTCAGGGCTGAATGACTCAGGGTGGCTGGAGATTCAATAAGCAGCACCTCTGGTAACTCCCCCTGTTTTTAGAACCTTGGGGAAGCTTCCAGAAGTAGAGGGTGGAGTTTAGGAGGAACTGCTTTGGATATTGATGAGGGCCCCAGCCAATCCCCAGCAAAAATGGCTGCCGGGGGAGGCAGGGGGGCAGGTACCTCATAAATACTCATGAGTCATGCCAGCAGGGGTAGGTGGGTGGAAAATGGAGAAGGAGTGCTGAGAAGGCTGTCACAGCCCTTGAGGGTGCCACCTAGTCTGGGGGGAGTGACCTCGGGCCTGGGGCTCAGGTGCTGGAGGGATTTTATAACAGCACATGGGGGAGTCCTGTCCTGGATGCACGGGAGCAGGTGTGAGGACAGTGGGAGAGAGCCAGCACGTCCAGGAGTTCTCCAGGAGAAGACAGCCGGTGGGCTGGTGAGTGTGCAGTCTGGAAGGACTGCGGTACAGTCTGGGAGGACTGTGGACCAGTAACCAGCTGGGCTAGTGAAAGGGGCAGCTGCAGCCAGGAAGGCTGACAGTGCCTGAAGAGGTGGTGTTGGGATCAGTAGCCATAGGGATGTAAGCTGGACACTGTATTTTTCTGCACAACCCAAGGGGCCTGGGGTCCCTACCTGTAAAAGCCTTTTTCTACAAGATCTGACTGTTGCCTTTTTGCCAGATCAGTGTGCCAACTAGGATTTCTGTAAGCAAGTGTGCTGGAGGAAAAGAGAGAGGAGTGTATATAGACTGTATATAGGAGAGTTGCCCCTGAAGAGTTCTAAGTCAAGTTGGCATCCTATAATATCCCTATTCCCTATCCAAGTTTTACCCCCACAATAAAATACAAAAAAAACAAGTGTAGCCATTGCCCCTTGGGGGTTGCTGAATGTAGTGGTCCACCTGTCACTCTGTCCTCATCTGGAGTCATGAAGAACAGGCTTGTGTTTTGTTTTGTTTTTATTGGGGGATTAAACTTGGATAGGGATTGGGATGTTATGGGATTCCCAGTGCAATGGATTCAATCTTGAACCCGACCATCTACAGTATCTCACAAAAGTGAGTACACCCCTCACACTTTTGTAAATATTTTATTCTATCTTTTCATGTGACAACATGAAGAAATGACACTTTGCTACAATGTAAAGTAGTGAGTGTACAGCTTGTATAACAGTGTAAATTTGCTGTCCCCTCAAAATAACTCAACACACAGCCATTAATGTCTAAACCGCTGGCAGCAAAATTGAGTACGCCCTTAAGTGAAAATGTCCAAATTGGACTCAGTTAGCCATTATCTCTCCCCGGTGTCATGTGACTCGTTAGTGTTACAAGGTCTCATGTGTGAATGGGGAGCAGGTGTGTTAAATTTGGTTTTATAGCTCTCACTCTCTCATACTGGTCACTGGAAGTTCAACATGGCACCTCATGGCAAAGAACTCTCTGAGGATCTGAAAAAAAGAATTGTTGCTCTACATAAAGATGGCCTAGGCTATAAGAAGATTGTCAAGACCCTGAAACTGAGCTGCAGCATGGTGACCAAGACCACACAGCAGTTTAACAGGACAGGTTCCACTCAGAACAGGCCTCGCCATGGTCGACCAAAGAAGCTGAGTGCATGTGTTCAGCGTCATATCCAGAACTTGTCTTTGGGAAATAGACGTAAGAGTGCTGCCAGCATTGCTGCAGAGGTTGAAGGGGTGGGGGGTCAGCCTGTCAGTGCTCAGACCATACACCGCACACCGCATCAAATTGGTCTGCATGGCTGTCGACCCAAAAGGAAGCCTCTTCTAAAGATGATGCACAAGAAAGCCCGCAAACTGTTTGCTGAAGACAAGCAGACTAAGGACATGGATTACTGGAACCATGTCCTGTGGTCTGATGAGACTAAGATAAACTTATTTGGTTCAGGTGGTGTCAGGCGAGTGTGGCGGCAACCAGGTGAGGAATACAAAGACAAGTGTGTCTTGCCTACAGTAAAGTATGGTGGTGGGAGTGTCATGGTCTGTGGCTGCACGAGTGCTGCCGACACTGGGGAGCTTCAGTTCATTGAGGGGAGCTTCAGTTCATTGAGGGAACCATGAATGCCAACATGTACTGTGACATACTGAAGCAGAGCATAATAGTTACATAGTTGGTCAGGTTGAAAAAGACACAAGTCCATCTAGTTCAACCAAAAAAAAAAGAAAAAAATAAATATAACCATACAATCCCATATACACAATCCTTCACCCACAGTTGATCCAGAGGAAGGCAAAAAACCCCAGCAAAGCATGATCCAATTTGCTATAGCAGGGGAAAATGATATCCACCCTTCGGAGACTGGGCCGCAGGGCAGTATTCCAACATAATGGACCCCAAACACACATAATAACGATCCCAAACACACCTCCAAGATGACCACTGCCTTGCTAAAGAAGTTGAGGGTAAAGGTTATGGACTGGCCAAGCATGTCTCCCATTCTAAACCCTATTGAGTATCTGTGGGCATCCTCAAAGGAAGGTGGAGGAGCACAAGGTGTCTAACATCCACCAGCTCCGTGATGTTATCATGGAGGAGTGGAAGAGGACTCCAGTGGCAACCTGTGAAGCTCTGGTGAATGCCATGCACAAGAAGGTTTAGGCAGTGATGGAAAATAATGATTGCTACACAAAATATTGACACTTTGGGCCCAATTTGGACATTTTCACTTGGGGTGTACTCACTTTTGCTGCTAGCGGTTTAGACATTAATGGCTGTGTGTTGAGTTATTTTGAGGGGACAGCAAATTTACACTGTTGTACAAGCTGTACACTCACTACTTTACTTTGTAGCAAAGTGTCATTTCTTCAGTGTTGTCACATGAAAAGATATAATAAAATATTTACAAAAATGTGAGGAGTGTACTAGCTAGACTAGCTAGCACATGGTGAGGCCTGCTGTTGCTTTAGCACAGCCTCTGAGCCACCCATTACAGGCAGGGACCTCGGGCCCCCAAAGTGTAGCAAAGTACACAGTGTACTAGCTAGCCTTGATGGACTACTGCTCCCAGCCCATCCTCTTCCAGGTCTTGCTACCCCTCCCAGCTGCAATGGCCCTCTCCACTGCCACAGTGACACCACAGTTCCAAATGGCTCTTGCACCCTTCTCAGACTGTCTCTCACCCCAATCTGCTTCGGTATGCCTCTTCCAGCTTTCTAGGGTGTTCATCACTCACCGACTACTGACACTTGTAGTCCCTCTCCTGGAGATCTCTCCTGGACACCCAAGTTCTCCCAGGTCGAGGTTACCCCCTCAGACTAGGGGCTCCCTCAAGGCCCTGACAGCCTCCATACTACACCATCTCCATCTCTTACACTCAAACGCTCCTCCCAGACTGGGCTGACCGCAGGTACTTAAGGAGGCCTGCCCCCTGCCAATCCAGGTTGGGGGTTGGTCAGTGCTCCTTAACATAACTCAGGAAGCTTCACCTCCTTTTCCCCACCCTTTCTTCCAGAAATTTCTGAACCAGAAAGGAGGGGTTACCAAGGGGTGTCACTACCTGCAGTCACCAATCACACCCTAGACCACTCCCCGGCCCAGAATCAAAACAATCAGGCCTGACTTCCAGTCAGACCTGACTAAATTTACCTCTCCTATCAAAAATACTGACATCTAGCACCTACCTAAAGGTAGAGGGTGCTACACAAACACTGGAATGTTTCTTGACTCTGGGAGCCTGTGAGGATTTGGTGTGCCTCGCTGTGCAGGGTGGGGATTCCCTATTCACCAGTGGCTCCTAAGTGGGGTGCACTACAAATATATATGGAGACAGTAGTCTGGCTACTTACATGTCTCCAACATGGATGAGCTTTGGTTCGGTCTGGACCCATGTTCAACCAGCTGGGCTATCTCTTCTTATTTTTGCAGTATGCTTTGAGTCTGGTTGGACCTTTCCTCAGCCTCCACCCTCACTAGCCAGTGGCATCCAACTCATCAGACCTTGACAGCCTGAACTGGGGACCCTTAAGCCTTTATCATGGATCAATACCAGACCATTATCCTTGATTAGGGTCTAAAATTTATTTTAGAGGGGACCTTACACAAAAAAAAAAAAAAAGACATGGGGTACCACCCAAAATCCATACCAGACCTTTTTCTGAACATGCAGCCTGTCTGGTCAGAAAAAGTCGGGGGCAGCGAGCGTGCGTTCTCCCTCTTTCCCTAAACATGGGGAGGGTACCTTGCCCCCATGTTGATGGGGACAGAAGTCTCTTGCCCACATCCCTGGCCCAGAGAATGTGAGGGGCTGCGGGTGAACTTATTGGAATCTGGAACCCCCTTTTAAAAAAAGTGGGCCTCCAGATATCCACCCCACACAACATGCAAATTATATGATGTTAATAAGAAATTCTCGGGTGTGATGGAAACGTATTATAGATGGAGAGCAAAAGTATGAACTATGGAGTCACGCTTATTGACGTAACGTATACAGGGGGAAGAAGTCTAAGTTACTGACGTTGTCCCGCGGCCATACCAGTGTACGAACTGTGTACAGAGAGATGTTTTTGCCAGTCAAGTTTGCACTACTTTAAAGTGCCATGCTTGTGAGTATAGCTTGATTACTTGCACTGGAGAATAAACCTATGAACATTTTGTTTTATATGGTGTTATGATTGGGAGAGAGAGCTGAGGAGAGCAAGCAAGGGAGACAGAGGACCAACCCACCCGAGAGATTTCTGATTTACCCCAGAGAGGGAATGCTTGATCTATATGGTAAAGAAAAAAGGACTACCATTGCAATTGATCATATGAACTTTTACCATATATTTTTTATACAGATTTTTTCTACATTTTTCACTTTTTTGAATTGTTTGATATTCACTATATGAATTTGGGACTATTGTTATGATGTTTTGAATGAAGTAATTAATTGAACTTGATATTAGCAGCACAGCACTGCACAGTGATATGTGTTATTGATGTGAAGTGATACACATTTTTTCAGTGTTTGCAGCAGCTAGATTTATTATATTGCACATTTGCACTTATTGCACTAATTTGCACATTATTTGTTGAAATTGCACACAGTTTAGTAGCTTACATAAGGGTATTCTTTGCGCTGATTGAATACTAGTCTTTTGAGTTATGAGCAGAATATGGCCTACCATGGTTCTCGAGGAGGTTGTGGGTAAAGGAATAAAAGCGCGGATGTGTTCAGTTTCTGTGTATACTGTGTCTCTCCTGGGCCTTGTGGGTGTCAGGTAAGAAACAAGAAAAGGAGGGACCGTAGTTTTGGTACCCACTGAATGGCCAACTTAGAGATAATGTAATAATAGGGTTGGGGTGTAGGGGGATAAAATTAAGGGATGTCTCGAGTTCTGGAGTGCTTATTGTCTAATAAACATTTCCAGATCCAACAGTAACCAGGGTGCAAATCTACGTATCCCCTGGACAACGCCTTTTTATGACGAAGCGTACGTCGGGAGGTCGTACTGACGTCACCACTATCCTCTGCATACCCGCGAGACGGGAATCTATAGCCAGCCGGTGTCTGTTTGTTTTATGCAGACTATTTTACAAGCCTTTGTAAGTACATTACTATATTTAAATAAACATACCTGGCAGTATCGCACTATTGTGAGTTTACCTCCTTATGTGAACATTGGATGGGGTGTTGGGGGGAATCCTTTGGGCGCATGTGATCTGTTCCTGGGTATGTGTGTGTGAGGTGGAGCCTTACAACATCTCTGACAACATCTCTGATAAAGACCTTGGCTGGGTTGATAGCCACAAGCGCCCATAACGCTTACATCCGGTAAGCATGTTTTTTGTCTGGTGGTGGATAATAACGGCACCTGTCTGAAGTGGAGCACCTGGTGTATCATCCTAATTTGGTCATTCACAGGAACCTCTACACAGGATATGGGACTTATGAAAGACTGTTTATATCCAATTTATGTACATTTAGGTTTACTTGCACTATTGGGTACGACTTGCCCATAATAGGGATATTAGCGTGATATCCTGTTACAATCCCCAAATTAGTCTATCTATTTTTGGTGGGTATATAGTGGCCTGGTGGTGGTTGCACACCATTTGGAATAGTTTATAGCATCTAGAGTTTGCTTTAATTCCGTTTTTGATTTAAGAGGAAATTTAACAATTCCTCCTCCATCCAAATAATCCTTAGAGCAGCCTTAGTTTTCCTTCCGCAAATTTACACATGTCTTTTCAACTCAAGCATTTTCCCATCTTCCCCCCTCTGGTAAAGCAAAACAAGAGATCAGACAAGCGATGACCCCAGTGTAATGTAACTATGCCATGGATATTTCTGTATTGCATTCCAAGTCTATGCAGTTGCAAGCCATAGCAGCTGTGCGTACAGGGCCGGATTTCTGTATAATCAACACAGGCCATGGCTCAGGACAGCAGGAATGGCAGGGGCGGCACACCGCCACCCACACATTATGTTTCTGCCAGTAGCACATTCTCATGTATAGTAAAAGGTTTTAGACTTATGCCCTGTTAGAAAAATCTGAGCAGGTCCTCATTATGTTTGTCCCTGAACAGTCTATGCAGTTTGGTTGGTGGAATAGCTTAAGTGTGCTTACAGCTAGACTGCTAGCTGGGTAGGGTGACAGTTTCAGAGTAAAGGATGTAGAGTGACGTAAGGGTTAGGGTTCAGCATGAAGAACCACAGTGGACAGCGGGGGGAACAAGCTATCTGATGCACCCTGTAATTTCTAATAGCAACTGGACTTGGAGCTCTGCAGAAAGTGACCTTTTCCCACCTGGGTGGAGACTATGAGCAAAGATGGGGTGAGCCACGAAAAAAAAACGTGGACAATCTCTTATAGATCAATTCTTTTTCTGATAAACTGAGAATTACAGTCTTTTAGATCTAGCAGGGTAGCATGAACTGTTTGAATTCAACAGGTTTTGAGCTCAGTTCTTCAGTTCTTACAGAGCAACCGGAATTAGCAGAGGTTGCCTCTCTTAGGACACTTTCACACAGGTGATCTAATCAGGTCCATCTGTCAGTTTTTCAGGTGGACCTGACCGGAAAATTTGTGCATTCCTGTGGACTGGAGGGTGTAAATGGACTTACGTCCGTGTGAAAGGTCCCTTATGCTCTCAGTTCACTCTGGCACTGTGTTCCCTTTTACATTACTCACAGGTCTTTTTAAGGGTTTTCAAGGTGTTCTGCAACAGGAATCCTCTGAACTATCCTGGCATGGGAGCCTATGGGTGATGGCATGGTTGGTTCCTGGTATTCGGAGCTGATGTTGAGCACTCCCTTACCCAGAGCTGCAGAATCACGTGACCGGACTGAAGCTGATTAAAAATAGGTAAGTAAACATATATTTTTTATACAGGTTAGGCAGGATACTATGTACAGAAGGCCCCCAGGTTGACATATTGGATTGCATTTTTAATAATAATATTAAATAATATTAAATTACAAAGTGGCTTGTGTGGCAATTTTTTTATGTTACATGCATACATATATGCTGTATATATATATATATATATACTATATTGTCAAAAGTATTAGGACGTCTGCTTTTACATGCACATGAACTTTAATGGCATCCCAGTCTTAGTCTATAGGGTTCAATATTGAGTTGGCCCACCCTTTGCAGCTATAACAGCTTCAACTCTTCTGGGAAGGCTGTCCACAAGGTTTAGCAGTTTGTCTATGGGAATGTTTGACCATTCCTCCAGAAGTCAGTTTGTGAGGTTAGTCACTGATGTTGGATGAGAAGGTCTGGCTCGCAGTCTCCGCTCTAATTCATCCCAAAGGTGTTCTATCAGGTTGAGGTCAGGACTCTGCCCAGGTCAGTCAAGTGCCTTCATCCCAAAGTCGTTCATCCTTGTCTTTATGGACCTTGCTTAGTGCACTGGTCCAAATTATTTGGTGGAGGGGGATTATGGTGTGGGGTTGTTTTTCAGAGGTTGGGCTTGGCAGTGAAGGGAACTCTTAAGGCATCAGCATACCAAGACATTTTGGACAATGTCATGCTCCCGACTTCGTGGGAACAGGCTGGGAAGGTTTATCTTTTTTAAATGAAAGTGGAATTCCCCTTTGAGCATCCAAGCAGAGCTGTGATGGGGGATAATGGAGGTATATTTGAAGGATGATGCTGAGGCAGGTCCAGACAGTCATCATCTGTGCCAGACAGTAGCCATGTTGAATGATGCATGGTCATGCTCCTTTGACAGCAGTTGAAGGGTCCTGGATGGTGAGATGGTACACTGCAAGGCACCCACACTGAAGGGAAACCGCAGCGGAGCAATGTGAAGGGGCACTTAAGCTGGCCATACACCAGTAGATTTTCATATAAATGTTCACACGAAAATTGATACGAAAATTCTCACCAGTACAAATAATGAGGGGCAGGGCCACAGACAGAAAGGACCTAACAGAGAGCCTAACCCTTCCTCATTATATATAAAACTAAAAACAAAATTTGTCAAAAAAAATGATCGGGATCTTAAAAATTGGTGCATATATTAACTTGATTTCAAAGTAATTTGAAAAGTGCAAATATAATTCTGGAAATCTTATTAGGGCCTCATTCACACAGACGTTTGAGGCCGTGTAGTGTAAAATTTGGGGATATTTCCCCACCCGTGAGCCACAGGTCCTGTGCACAGCTGCCCATAGAAACCAATGGCTTTACTCAGCAGTACGCAAGTAAATGAAGGTACTTGTGTAAACACATGCTTGCATACAATGTATAACCCTGGACACTCCCAGGAAGACAAATATGACCACATTTTACACTGTAGGGCCTCAGGTACCCATGTGCACAGAGGGAAAGTGTGATTACCCAAAAAAGAAATCAAAGCCTCAGGTCTCATTCACACAGGCATAGCTATCCGTACACCCAGGGTCATGCACACACAGCTGCCAATGTGGGACCATGCAACTGATGCATCCAAACTGACATGAATGGGCCTTGCCTGCATGCGAATGCACGTAACACTTGTGCATTACATGCGACCAAAGACGGCCCTTAGCATGGGTTTATGGATAGGTATGCCATGAGAATGAGGCCTTAATGCTCTTTCAGATGGACTGCAGTGTATACCACCCTCTGAAAAGCGATATGCAGTAGATTGCTTTTCAAAGGGCGATAGAGCAGCGGCTGCCAGGCATTCGGGAAAATCCTACCACCTCCGGAATGTCTGCTTTTTTTAAATGTATTTTTTCTTAATATTAAGTGCGATTTTATATTAAACTACCACACAACAACCATGAGCCAAGTGTTTGGTTCACAGTTGTGGCGTGCTACCATTGACCTTAATGAGTGCACTTGTTGGAAGGTAATACCTGTTAAATTCTGCAAGCTGAGTTTAAAATGCCGAGGCCACGGTATGTGAAGAGCCCTGTCCAGCTACAATGGTAAATTTAGCTTGCCAGTTGGGGGCGGTAAAACTAAAGCTTAACCTCCTGAGTTTACCGTCCTCTAGCAACCCTTAATATATTGACTTCCATAAGCTGAAATCAGACTGGCTGTAATGGGGTTCTGGGTTTTCACATCTTTAATTCACTTTGCACAGTTTTAATAAATAAGCCAGTAGTTGTCAGTATAGTCTGCATTAAGGTTCCATTCACGTCTAAGCACTTCGTGAATGCACGCAAAAGTGCATGTTTTTGGCCACGTTCACAGAACACATGAAAAATGTGCATCGCGTATATTGTACCCCGAACGCAGCCGGCAGTCGCACAATTTCATGTGCATTGACACGGGTAAATGTGGCAAAACACGTGGTTAAAAAAACGCATGAGGCTCAACACCCAAAAAGATACATTAGCTTCTGTGGTGTGTCTGTGTCCATTATAAATGGTGGTCCATCGGCAGCCCATTGTGAAAATGCACAAAGAAATACGCAAAAAAACGTAGCCTATTGCAAAAATGCCTAAAAAAAAAGTGCAAGAATACGTGCGTTCACGCGACGGTCAGATGTGAGTGCAGTCTAAATGATTCCGGTATATACATACATACATATATGTCTATATAGGTACCTTGAGGTGCTTGTTAACCCCCCGTGGATCCCGCACATCTAGTCTCTGGGGGGCCTCACTGTAGACAGCAGTGTTGGCTTGACTTTGGAGGTACTTCTCATCTTTGTCAGTGTCCATTGGACATTCGATTAAATATTGATCAGGAATCATTGCAATCGAGGTTCAAGAGCCGAGTTGTATCGATTTGACTGCGAAGGTCCAGGGTGGATATGAACCCACGTGCAGAACCTGGTCCTATCTTATTCTAATACAAGGCTTTGTCCAAACTAACTTTCCGAACTTTCGCCTGTTTTGTGTCACTCCAGTTCCTTCCACCACCTCTCCCTGCCCTGTTGGAGTTGCTGTGGATAATATTTCAGAGCTCCTCTCCCTCCCTCTGAGGCCTGACACTATTCTGTGACATGCCAGACCCAACTGTCACTATGATATAAATATGGTGACTGGAACGTCGGCACCCCAGCTGTGCTGGATTATCTGCCCCTGCACCAACCATTCATAGGACGGCAGTGTGCATCGCCTGCATCATGTTGGAGGTCTGCATGGAGGAGCAATGTGATATTCTGCAAGACAGGAGAAAGTGGTGGGTGAAATGTAAAGGGAGTCTGCAAGAGATTTAAAGCTGAACTCCAGCTCTTGTAAACAGCCTCAGCTGCATACAGTTTATACCGCACATCCAGCAGCCTCACATGTTAGTGAGGGACATAGTTCGTGTGGATCAGCTTGGCAAGTGTAACAAAAGCTGGAGTTCAGCTTTAACCACTTGCCGACCGTCGATCGGCATTTGACGGCGGCAAAGTGGTTCGTTCCCGCAAAACGCCGTCATACGACGGCGGCTGCGGGATCGAGCTTAGTGAGCGCGCGCGCGCCGCCGGAGGCATTCGGGGAGGGCCAGGGAGCGGGTGCGGCGGCTTCGATTGCCGCCGGCTACCCGCGATGGCCCCCCCAAGCGGAGGAACGGAGGTCCGTGTATGTAAACATGGACCTCCGCTCTGTGTGAAGGGGGAAGGGCTGTGATCACAGCCTTCCTGTATACGAAGGCTGTGACCACTTCCCTTTCCCAGATAGTGCAGTCCCCATACAGTAAGAACACGCCCAGGGAACATAGTTAACCTTTAGAGCGCCCCCTGCAGGTTAACCCCTTCACTGCCAGTGGCATTTACACAGTAATCAGTGCATTTTTATAGCACTGATCGCTGTATAAATGCCAATGGTCCCAAAAAAGTGTCAAAATAGTCCGACATGTCCGCTGAAATATCGCAGTACCGCTAAAAATCGCAGATCGCCGCCATTACTAGTACTTTTTACTTTTGTGCAAACCAATCAATAAACGCTGATTGCGTTTTTTTATCGCAAATATGAGGAAGAATATAAATCGGCCAAAAACGGTGAAAAAAAATGTTTTTTTATATTTTTTTTTTTTGATTTGTATTCTAGCAAAAAGTAAGAAATTTGGGTTTTTTTGGAAAATTGTCGCTCTTCTTTTGTTTATAGCGGCGATCAGAAATGACGCAGAGGTGATCAAATACCACCAAAAGAAAGCTCTGTTTGTGGGAAAAAAAGGACGCAAATTTCGTTTGGGTACAACGTCGCACGACCGCGCAATTTTCAGTTAAAGCGACGCAGTGCCGAATCGCAAAAAGGGCTCCGGTCCTAAAGCTGGAAATCTTTCCGGGGCTGAAGTGGTTAAGCTCACCACACACATTACAATCTGATTGTACAATCTTATTTAGATCTACCAACAACCATGAATGAGACTGTCTGGTTGGATACAAATCTATTGGATAGTCTTGGTAGGTCCTCATATACTAAGGTGAGCAGATTTTCAAAATACAATCCGGAGTCACTAGGGTTGTCACCTGTCTGGGATTCACCCAGACAGTCAAGGTTTTAAATAATGTGTCCAGGTTTCAGACTGCCTGAAGCCCGGACACATTATTCAGACCTGGCTGTGGCTCCCCATGCTCCAGGGTGCTCGTGCAGCCTCCCTGTCACACCTGGACAGGAGGGGTGGTGGGTAAAATGCCACCATTGCCACCCCCCCATCCAGGTTCCACTTCTTTTTGCTGTCCTCTCCCTCCGACCATGCGCATCCCTTTCGGGATGGACAGCGGGCCCTTCCTTTTTGAATGGATACAATGAGTGATCGGTACCAATCCCTCCTGTGTTCATTCATAACTGAAATATAGTCATTACTATCCTTTAGTTTGTGACTGAATAGGAAGCAGCTCAACACAGAGCACATACCATTCATTCACTGTCTAGTGTAGCTGAGCCTGCAGAGAAATAAACTGGGGAATCTCTGTTCTCAGTAGAGATGGGCAAGCTGTTCGGACCGAGCATTGGTGCACAGTGCATTCTAGGGCCCTGATTGGCTGAAGTAATGCACCTGACCACTGGTCAGGTACAAGGCTTTGCCCAATCAGGGCACAGAGCACTGTCAGAGCCCTAATTGGAAAAAGTCATGATGACTTTGCCCAATCATGGCTCAGTGCTCATAGTCCCAACCCACACTATAAAAGGTTGTTTCCAGTTCCCACAGGAATATTTTGCAGTGTGTTGTTGGAGATAGACAGAGCAGGGCTCAGTGATAGCTAGTTAGTGTTATTGTGACTGAGTGTAGAGTGTCAGTGCAGTGTTAGTGTAGTGTCAGTGTAGAGTGAGTATAGTGTAGTGTTACTGTAGTGTCAGTGTAGTGTGAGTAAAGTGTCATTGTAGTGTCAGTGTAGTGTCAGTATAGAGTCAGTGTAGCGTGAGTATAGTGTCAGAGTAGTGTTAGTTTAGTGTCAGTATAGAATATTTTTTTTATTTGAGACTTTATATGAAGCACAACTAAGAAATGAAATAGGCAAAACATGTTTATTGGTTCCTCGCAAATGTACCTACAATCCATGATGTAAATAGTATGAATGATAATGTAAACATTTTGACAATTATTATAAATAGTAACAACTTAACTCTCAAAATATAAGTAGTGCACACATCAATGTAAAATTGTTCCAGTTTGTGGTAAACATCAATTGTCTAAAAGGTCTCAAATACATGATTTGCAATGGTGTAGCATAAGGCTGGGGCTCTACGCATTTCGTGGAGCTGCCCACTCATCAGGAGCAACATACGGACTGGATATATCTAAAAATAATGCAATTAATGCAACATGATCTGGTAGGGAAATGATAAATCCCAAACATTCTTATCAAAATATAAACTGATTATATATAAGGTGGATGGTCATGCTGACAGCCGAAAAACAATAAGATGCATTAAGATAAAAAAAAAACCTTCGGTGTGTAGCAGCCCCCCCCCCCCAGTACCCCCTAATTACTTACCTGAGCCCCATCTCTCTCCAGCGATGTCCACGAATGTCTAAGCCGTCCGGGACACTCCTTCTGATTGGCTGAGACACAGCAGTGGCGCCATTGGCTCCTGCGGCTCTCAGTCAAAGTCAGTAAGCCAATCAGGGGAGAGAGGGGGCGGGGCCAGGTCGGGCCCCGTGTCTGAATGGATATAAGGAGCTCTGACTCAGCTCGGGTGCCCCCATAGAAAGCTGTGGGCTGTGG